>BGPR01001427.1:8219-24291 GCA_013235015.1 Araneus ventricosus
CAATTTTCATTCCATACATAAGTCATTACGAATGAATGACAAACTTTTGAAGGCTAATGAAAATCAAACTATTAAGAATATTCTACATCGCATATCTTTCAATCTCTGAAATAATTCGTCTCCATTCTATATTACAATACTTTAAGACAAATATAGCATTAAAAATAAATTCATCCGTTGCAAATTGTTAAATAAATGTGCTAAACTTTAAAAAATCCTACCCCCAGCAGACACATGCAGTTATTTCTTATTTAATCACAAGTGTCGGATCGATAACGACTGAAACCGAGATCATTATATTACGATCACTCTAAACTTCCCCAGAACAAAACCATTAATCTCCTTTTAAACTCATTCATTATAACTTCCGACAAAAAAGAAAGTTTTGAATCAAATGGTGGTGGGGAAAAAAGTGTTGATTTTTCCATTGCAGTGTCCTTGTTTATCGATATCTTGAAATACCAGAGGACGTACCACCCTAAGTAATGGTTTATCGATTTGTGGTTTATGCGTTTCATTTGGTAAATGCGCCGGTCTCTTACTTTCGCTGCAATATTCGTCTTTGCTCAATTTGGGGAACCCACCATGAGGAATTTGGGCCTTCTTATGAGATGGAATACATGAATTTTTGATGCGGCATTATCCAGAAGAGAAGTTGGTCGCATAAATGCCTTCCGGAGATTATCAGAAAATATGCCGAGTATTCAAATAAAACTACTATGTTCGGTTTTTCGTTCTTTTTTTTTAGTTTAAATGATGTTGGAGAGTAGTTTGTTGTAATCGAAGTTATTTATCAATTTAAAGATGTGAGAAAAAAAGTTGAAATGTTGGTTTGGAAGGAATGAGGATTTGACTTCATAGTGGAACTTATACTTGAGTTAATTTTCATAGGAGAGATCTTCGAAAGTCATTTCTTTGGAAATAAATCATGATTAATAAAGAACTTTTAAATTTAGATGCCTTCCGGAGATTATCAGAAAATATGCCGAGTATTCAAATAAAACTACTATGTTCGGTTTTTCGTTCTTTTTTTGTTTAAATGATGTTGGAGAGTAGTTTGTTGTAATCGGCGTTATTTATCAATTTAAAATGTGAGACAAATTATTGAGATATTGCTTTGGAAGGACTGAGGATTTGAGTTATTCTTAATTTGCGTTGAAAAATTGCTTTGGAAAGAATGAGCAGTTGACTTGATGGTGGAGTTATACTTGAGTTAATTTTCATATGAGAGATCGTCGAAAGTCATTTCTTTGGAAATACATTCTGATTAATGAAGAATTTTTAAATTTAGATGTCTTCCGGATATTATCAAAAAAAAAAAAAATGCCGAGTATTCAAATAAAACTAAAATGTTCGTTTTATTTTTTTTCTCTTCTTTCTTTCTGTTTTAGTTTAAATGGTGTTAGAGAGTAGTTAGTTGTAATCGACGTTATTTATCGATTGAAATATTGGAAAATAACGAGAAAAAACAAAAGTTGAAATATTGGTTTGGAAGGAATGAACATTTGACTTGGTGGTGGAGCTGTTCTTGAGTTAATTTGAGTTTATTTTGATATGACAGTTGGTCAAAAATTATTCCTTTGGAAATACATCATGGTTAATAAAGAGGAGTAAACTTATATGCCTTCCCTAGATTATCAAAAAATATGCGAGTATTCATATAAAACTACGATGTTCGTTTATCTTTTCTTTCTTTTTTTAAAATTTAAATGTTGTCCGATAGTAGTTTGTTGTAATCGATGTTATTTATCAATTTAAAGATTGAAGAAAAGCTGAGATACTGATTTGGAAGAAATGAGTATTTGAGTTGTGGTGGAGTTGTTCTTAATTTGCGTTGAAATATTCCATTGGAAAGAATGAGCAGTTAATTTGATGGTGGAGTTGTTCTGCAGTTAATTTTAGCATATTTTCAAATGAAAGGTGACAAAAGAAATAAGTTCCATGTTTTTCAATGAATTTCATTGCGTCTATAAAGGAAGGTGGAATAACTTCATCATTGAATCTTTAAAGGAAGGTGGAATAACTTCATCATTGTTTCTTCAAAGGAAGGTGGAATAACTTCATCATTGTTTCTTCAAAGGAAGGTGGAATAACTTCATTATTGTTTCTTCAAAGGAAGGTGGAATAACTTCATCATTGTTTCTTCAGAGGAGGTGTAATAACTTCATCATTGTTTCTTTAAAGGAAGGTGGAATAATATCATGATCGCTTGAATTAGCACCAGACAATTTCTCTTCTATTAATTCATCAATTGTAAATAATTTCGAAGCCATGGTCTTTATCACAATTCACGTACTAGAAAGGAGGAAATTTTTACATTTTAGAATGGGAGAAAACGACATGTAACTGAAGCTTTGCGTCGTATAAACGAAGTACTATATCATTACAATAAATATGAATAAATCGGGGCTGTGATGAAACAACGTATAAATGAGAAGCGTATAAACGGTGCTTTAGTGTTTTTATACTGATAATTTATAAATTAAAGAATAAAAAGTAGAAAATAATTAAAATAAAGTATCTAATTTTAGGTACACTAATGAAAGGGTTTTTTTAAAAAGTGTTTTTATAATATTTATTTAAGTTTTAATCATGTTGGAGAGTAATTTGTTATAATTGACATCTTATCACTTCAAGAAAGTGAAAAATGAAGGTGATAAGTTGAACTATTGCTTAGGAAAGGAATGAGAATTTGACTTCATGTTAGAGTCATTCTTAAGTTTGTTTAAGTTTATTTTGAATTGAGAGTTCGAAAAAAATTTTTACTTTAGAAATATATTACGTTGAATAAAGATATTTATAATTATAGAATTCAGTTATAACGGGGATAAATGCAGGTTTAATAAAAATACCAATATTTAAAAAAAACATTTACATTTTTGTTCCATTTTTGAACCTAATTAACGTTGCGATTAGTTTGGTATAATAGTCGTATTTACTAGTTTAAAAAAGTGTGGGAAAATAAGTTGGATTCATATTAGAAAAATAATGAAGGCATGTCTTGATTTATTTGGTCTTATAAATGCCTTCAGAACATTATCAGAAAATATGTGGAGAATTAATAAATAATAAAATTACTAAGTTCGGTTTTTCTTTATAATTCGCCATTTTTAAAATTTAACTTCAACTGGAAATTAGTTTGTTTTAATCGACGCATTTAACAATTTAAAGATGTGTGAAAGATAGGAAATAAATTGAAATAATGCGTAGGAATGAATAAACAGTTGACTTGTTGTTGGATTTGTTCTTGAGTTCATTTAAGTGTGAACAGAGATCGGAAAAAGACATCGTTTGGAAATAGATCATGCTGAATAAATAGATATTAAATTTGGTTGGTTGTATAAATGACTAACTGGATTACAAGAGGGTTAATTTTTAAATAATGTCCATTTGTCAGTACCTTTCCAAATTTTGCACATCCGTGAGAATGAGTGCACTATCATGCTACCGGCATTCTTTGCCCAGAATCAGATGCCATTTCTACTGACGTGACGGGTGACGGTGATCTCGTCTGCACGCTTCATAGTGTGAGGTTAAAATGTTTAAGGAAATCGAGCGTCCCCCCGACTGCTAAAGACGGTCCGCCATCTTATTCTTAACAGCAGATGGCTGACAGTGCTGTTTGGTGCCGTGAGATGGCTGATGAAAGGTGCGGATAATCATCACCAGTTATGCAAAATGTATAATGGCAATGCAGTGTGTGTCAGTAAAGTGAGAAAATGAACAAGATTGTTTAAGGAAGATAACAAAAACTCCACGTCAAATCGCATTCTGGTCAACCATCTGGTCGATCATCGATTTTTTGCAGGTAATTGGTATTCAAATTCACACAAACAGGAGATTTACGATTTCCCAAGTTAAGTTTTGTTTAAAATTAATGTCTGAGGAATTACAATCCTGTGTTGTCAGTGGGTTCTTTAACTGCTAAGTGAAGGACACAAAAAGAAAATATCGGCAAGTGCTTTGACATTTTTGTTCCCTTAACAACGAAGAAGGCGATGACTTTTTAAGTAGTATCGTCATAGGAGATGAAATATGAGTGACACCCCCAGCCATCTGAAGACCTTCCTGTTTAGCAGGCGTTTAGACCCTGATGAAGAAATGAAAACAACTGTGAACAATTGGAGATTGTCACAGGCTGCAGATTTCTATGAGGAAGGTGTCGTAAATCTCGTTGTTTATTGCGATAAATGTTTAAAACGCCAAGGAAATTATGTAGAAAAACAAATAGCAAACGTAGCATCGGAAGAAAAAAATACTTTTGTGAAATTTTTTCACTTTTGTTCCTATTTCAAAGCGTACCTTACTTAAAAAAACAACTCTCATATATAACGAAAAATACCAGCATTAAAAATATATAATGTGTAATATATTTTGCGTTCTTCTTTTAAAGTTTATTGACGTTGAAGATTGGTTTGGTAGTGTTGCCACTACCAAAACGAAGTTTCGGTTTGGAAAAGAATGAGCGTGTATGTTGATTTTTTTTGGTAGCAAAAATTATTTCCAGTGATTTTGATAAAGCATACAGATTATTCAAACAAAATACTGTGTTACATTCTTCTTTTTCTTTTATTGTAAATAACATTAGAGACAGTTTTTATATTCGACACAATTATCAATAAAAGAACGCTGAGTTGAATAATTATTTCAATAGCCGAAAATAATTTTTTATTTGAAATTGAGCGAGCGAATAATTTTTTCTTGAGACGAAGTTAATTTTTGAGGGAGAATTTTGTCAACAATCTTCTGTTGAAAATAAATGATGTTGTATAAAGCGCTTAAAATACGGAGAAATTACTGGCATATATACATTCAAATGAAGTACTTTTGTGCGGAGTTTTTGTTTCTAACGTTCTTCACTTTTCTTTCTGTTTTTGAATATAGATGTGTATTATAATCAATATATTTATCAATTTAAATACACCGGAAAGTGGTATGAGATTTTTAAAGAAGACAAGCACTTAATTTTTATTTAAAAATTTGTTCTCTGTAAAAAATTTTGTTTTCTGGTTCTCAAGTAGAGGTCGAATTCATTTCTGTTTCGATGGCATCTATTGCAGTAAAAGTACAAAATGGAGGATCTTCATGAGACTAATGTTTGATCGCAGATTTAAAATAGAAAGAAGGCAGACAGCGGTAAATGAAAAGTTTTTAAGTTGAAAAGGAATAAAAGACAGTAAAAAAAGGGGCAAAATAAAACTTTTCATGCCAACATCGTTTAGAAACAATTTTTTTTTACTTTCTCGTCTACGAAGCAAACAAAGAGAAAGTATTGAAATCGACTCGAAAGCACAAACATCGACCTCGAAATTTTGGCGAATCTCCACTTTAAATCGTCCAGATTCAAGATAAGAAAAAATATTGGAATTTATATTTGTCTGTTAGCTTCTCGCTCTGTCTGTTTGTGAACACGATAACTCAAAAATAATTCGAGCTATACGGATGAAAATTGGTATGTGGTCCAGTGGCGGCGATTGGATGGAAAAAGTAGGGAACAAAAAAATTTATGGACATAAAAAAGTATAGGGGGTAGGCAAAAAAAATTAAAAATTTAGTTACAAAATTAGCAAGTTTTCCCAGACACTATTGCTTTTTTTATAATTCCTAGATTTAGGCAGATAAAATGAAGTTAAAGTTTAATTTTTCCCGCAAAAGTAGAGGGGCGCCCACTGACTTGCCGCTACTAATGTGGCCTTCAAACAAAATTTGTTTATTTCTTTCAAATTTTGTACTAGATCCAACCACGGTAAGTCCATGTGCATGCAAACCCGATAACCCAAAAACTTAGCTAGAGGAATAAAATTCGGTATACAGTTTTATCAACATAAATGTAGATCTGCTTTAAATTTTGGCGAAATCCATCTAATAGTTGACCGTCACGTGCATACGAATTCGAAAACTCTAAAAGACGCAACTGAGATAAATGAAATTTGTTTATGTGGTTTTCTAACCATAATTGTTTATATGTTTAAAATTTTGTTTTCAGTCAATTGAAAATATGGCATCCAATATCTATATTCGTTTCCTTTTTATCATACTACGAGGCACAAATCGTGATGTATTGCATCATGATAAGTAATGGTTGGAAGAAGGAGGGGGGGGGGCACTAACTCTCGTAGTGTCACCTTTTCGCCTTGCCGTGTTTTTCGATTCTGAGGGTATTAAAAATCTGAGTACTCGTGGCGATCCTGACCCTGCACAAGGTTTGCAATTTTTATACGATTGGGAGGGCTGACACCTTTATCCTCTTGAGGCACAGATGTATAATTTTCGACCAATTTTCACAAAAATCGAGATTAATACTCTTGATAGGATTATATAACACTATATATAGTTAATTATATATTTATATAATGAATGAATAAATTATTTATGAACCAGTGTTATTCTATGAGTTAATTTATAATATAACTACTATAATTAATTATGCATGATTAATAGATGACAGCATGGGGCCATCCTTAGCTTTGGACAACGGGATTTAAGGACTTTCAAAGGAAAGAAACTTTTTTTAGAAAATGAAATACAAATGTCCATTACCCTTTGCAGACAGGTACGGCATATAATGTGCGCCACAGTTCACCGATTTCGAAATTGAGGCGTAGGAAATAAAGTTAACGAAGAGGATAGCTGCTAAAATTCGGACACAAATGTGTATATAATCCATTCATTCAGACCTCTAATCTTGTTACAGTATAAAAAAATAAAGTTTTATGCAATTAAATAAGCACAGAGTTGGAAAAAAATGGGATGGCTTTTAAAGTGCACAAACCTGAGCTGAGTGTTCTAAATAGTTACCTGTCATCAAGAGGTTATTAGTGAGTATGCGAGAAAGTCTAGAAGATTTTATTCCCGCTTGTTGCCATTGTTTTTCAAAATGGAATATAAATATATAATTTCCTGTAAAGTTTTAATTGCCCGTTTTTGATGGGCCTCTTTTTTGTTATATCAAATATAAAGAATTTGACTTTTTCCATGCTTATATATTAATCATCTTCCTTTGAAAAATATGAAATTTATGCGCTTTTCAACTATATTTTCTGTTCCTCCAATTTACTCAAACTTTCATTTCAGTGCTTTTCAGCAGCCTTCAATCTGCTTTCCTCTCTAAAGCCAATCTCAAATCTGTACAAATCCTCTTTCAGATAAATTACCCCATCCTTGTTTACAAAGTTGCCTTGTTCAATAAATGTATGCTCAAACAAAGGAAAACATTTTTTTATTTCACTACCAGATTATATAAACCTATATTTATCATAATTTAGTCAAAGTTGTTTGGCTAATTAGCTGGAGTGGGCGGGTAAATATCTGCCCCTAGAGATTCAATTTTCCAATTAGATCGCTCGTTTCATCTTCCTTTGAAAACCCTTGAATACTGAATGGCTTGCTGTCGCTGTCACTGGCAGTAATTGGAGTGAAAGTTCTGAAGATTCATTAATTTGTGGTTATTTTTATCGCAAACAATTTAATTTCTATATTGTGGATAATATTGAAATAATTTATCTCGGTTCATATATTATCCTTCCTCCAATCTATATGTTATATCTCATGAAGATTGAGATCTAACATATAGATTGTTATGTTAGAGAATATATTATTTAATTTGTTTGGTTTTTGTTATTTATTTTATTAACGTCTCTTGAATTTTAACTTTATTATTATGTTCGTTATCTTTAAGTATTATTTTATATTTCAAAATGCTATGAATTTTCACTTCGATTGTAATTCGTTGATAACTTATTTTAATATTTTCGTTATGTACTGACAGCAGAAAGTTAATAAATAAATAAAATTAAATATCTAACATTTAGGTGGTACCTGAGGATATGTGATTTTAATTGATTAATATTTTCTGTTTTTATTACAGGTAATTTTTTAAGTTTGGATATACAGTGATAAATATTTGTAAGTTGTTTAGCTCGAATATTGACTACAGTTTCCTTCCCTAAAATGAGAATATTCCTCCAAGGAAGCATTGATTATTGAAAATGACCATTTAAGACTCAAAAAATATGACATATTGGAAAATAATATCTAAAATTCTAAATCTGAATTGAATAAAAATATACAATAAGTTAAGCCTATATGAACTAATACTTAAATAACGGAAAAATATATGACAGTAGGAAATAGCGCACATTTTCTCCTTTCCATAATATTAAAAGTTATATTATATGTCTTATAATACTTATGTTATATGGCACATAATAACGGATATTAAGAATCGCTGAAATTCAGTTATTAACATATTTTTGATTTTAGGATTTTTTTATCTAAGTCTACCTGAAGTGCAATATTCTGCACATGATAGACCAAACATTTCATTAGTTTAATCTAGGTATTCTGTTTAAACCGAGTTAATTATAGCGAAGTTTTATAAGCATTATACTACAATACACCACTTTATATCCATACGTCTAAAATCAAAAGAATTTTATTAAGGATATAAAGATAATTTTATTAAGGAGGGATATAAAGATGACAACTTAATCCAGCTCCGTTCCAAATGGTCACCCAGTGTCCGCGTTTTCGCCATTTTGTCCTTTAAAAATGAAAAACATTCTGGTTCCCTGGCTTATATAAAGAGAAGGTTAAAATTGTTATTCGCAAATTAATATGAAAAGAAAATTTTTAACATTTAGATTAAGGTCTAGCGGAAAACTCAAACATTCTCTTTCAAAGAAAAATTTGGCAAAGAAACTAGAAAATGCTTTCCACTTTTTCAGTTAAATGGAACTTAAAGTCTGTGGTTTCTCTTGACTGCCCATGAACTTATTCTTCTTGTTTTCTCTCTTTAACAATCAGATTACCCATCATACATACTTTTACAAAATTAAATAGAAATGGAAAGCGATCGGGTAAGTGATTACAACAGAACCAATGGAGCTCAATTAGAGGGAATAAATTCATAATAAAAGGTGCGATGTACAGGGCGGTTTTAATTAAAATTCTGAAATCAAAAAGCTGTAAATTGAAAACTACTTGTCAGATATATTACAACATCTTCACATCGCTATAAAGTGCTACATAATAATATTAATATTAATAATGTTTTGTTTCAGAATTTGAAAATTATTACTTTCATTTACACTCAATATTTTTATAATAGACGATAATTTGCTGAACTTAATATATTAAATAATATTTTGCATGCAGTATAATTCAGTTGATTTTTTGTTTTTACCGTTTAATTGTTTATTTTTAGTTAATTTATAGAATAACTAGTTATTTCATAGAATTAGTTACAGTGGAGAATTATTAATTTATTACAAGCTTTAGTTGACTTAATAAGTTATTTAATGGAATGACTAGACAGTAGTGGAGTTATTTAATGGAATAACTAGAATACAATATTTTTAATGATTATTCAGTTTATCAGTTAATATTATTCTAGTTCATAATTTATTTAATGACATAATTAGACTAGAATGGACTAACTAGTTATAGGGAATAGAATAATTAATAATTGTGTGAAAAAACTGTATTATACACTCTAAGAGTAACATATACACCTTAAAAACAATCCTATATTTTTGCAAATACGGCTATCTTTCTATGAAACTGTAAAAAAATTGGATTTTGAGGTTGAACACCTTAAAAATTAATGAGAAAACAAATATTTAAATTTATTTTAATTTTTTCGGTTTAGAAAATGACCAAGAAAATGGATATACTCTTTGTGAATTTCTGTCTACGTACAAAAAAATGAGCACGTTATTACGAATAAATTGAGAGTAAAACGTATTTTCTAGAAAAACTCTTAATTAGCTCATTAAATAATAATTGCCTAATTAACTTCTGAGATACTTTATTTTTTAAAAGTAAATATCTTATATAGGCAAACATAAAAAAGGAAAAATCCTTAAAGAAAAGAAAAAGGCACTAATTTTTGGACATACACCTGAAATTGCATTCAATGGTAGTTTACGGAAAATAATTGCTAGGTAATAACCATAGCAGAATTAAATAAGATGGAACTTCATTTTTTTAATTAAAATGAATTCGTTTACCCGCTTAATTTTTTCCTTCCGGTAAGGATTTAACATAATTTTCTTTAAGATAAACTATTAAAAAAATATTTGGAAGTCAACTTTCCGCTCTGAATTCTGTTTCGTTTTAAAAAAAATAGATTTAAAATTGCAGTTAAACTGCGCTAAATCGTTAACTGGATTGTCTCAATATCCGCATATGATGAAGGAAGTACAAGTATCTTTACCGTTAATAACACTTCTTTCATGGGAAATGCCAATTTATCGGTTCTACCCAACCTATAAAAGAATGGTATTCGGACTAAAGATCTTCATTCATGTATTGCCATTAAAAGGGCCACTTCCTATACATAAAATGCCAATTTGTTTGCATCCTACCTGTAGAAGCATAGCAAATATGATGAAAGATCTTCATCGATGTATTCGTTTGAAAGGGCTGCGTTGGCCTTGGGACCTTGGTTTTAGAATCACCCGACCCGATCGAGACCCGATAATTATAAGGATTCGCAGTATGAGCACATGTTAAATTGTTCGAAGTGAGACTTCCTTCTTCTGGTACAGTGTGGGAGATTCTGGCGTGGAAGTGTTGTTCTCAGCGCTTGACCGTGGTTCAAATGCAACACAAATAGTCACAAAGTTAGGCTATTGCAGTAACAGTAAATCAAGAAAGACAACGTGAGAGTTGTTACTTTCGGAAATATCTCTCTCCAAATGTGCTCATTTCATATAGAAATAAACATCTTTAACCCTCAAAGTTACGGGCTGGCGTATAGAGTGCACCACACGAGGAAAAAGTGTAAATGCAATCGTTATTAATTAGCCAACTGGCCGGTCTCCCCCCCCCCCTAACCTACCACCCAACCCCTCCAAACACATGGAATCCAAGAACAATGGCCGCGATGACAGACATAATTTCAAAATTGTGTTTTTCGAACTCAGGGAGGTCTAAAACGTGGAGATTCGTCAAAATCTCGAGTTCGAATTTTTTTGCCGATTACAATTCTTCTCTTTGTATACGAGAAAGTAAAAGTGGTTTGTTGATTCCATATAAAAAACACAAAAACTAGTGCAAAAGGAAAATACTCTATTTTATTTATATTTAACAGAAATATCCAAATTAATGCAATTTTCAACAAAAGCATAATATTTTAATGCGTATTAAGATATTATTTTCATCAATATCATTACTGGGCATCATTAACGAAGATATTTCTTTTTGACTAGATGTATTCAGCCTCTGAACTTTCTTCAGCCTTATCTTAGTTTTTATTCTGTACATTTTGTAAAAAGAAAATTCATTTAAAGATTTTCAAACATTTCATAAAAGGGTGGTAAAAACTTTTTTTCTCTTACACTATGTATTTCTTGAAGTGGAGCGACAGTTTAGGAAATATGGCTTCAAGTGTTCCACTATATCTCAGTCTTTCTTTACTTTGTTTTGAGTAACGTATTTTTCTTCATATTTCTCTGTGCTATCGTATCAATGTCTTTAACTCCTAGAAATTAGGTTCGAATGCGAACTTTCGTTTTTTATATACAGGGTAATCCGGAAGCCCTTGGACAAACTTTAAAGGTATGTTAGGCATGCAGAAACAAGTTATTTTTACAATAGAACATTAAGACGTAAATGCAAAGAGCGACCTTTAAAGGGAACACTTTGCCAGGTGATTAAGTAAAATTAAATGCCACACCAAATAAAGTGTATAACGCAGATTAATGTAATAAAAAATTACGATACTACAACTTATGTCCGAGTTGCTCGAGCAAGATCTTCATCGAATTTTTTCACCGTCATATTCAGCCCAACAGATTACCAGGGCAAAAGCAGTGGAATTCATATTTACCCCCTAATTTTCTTCTCCACAAACAAATTTCATTTGCAGAAAATCCCATAGACTATGGAGCCAAGGCTATATATACATATTGTTACAGTCATGGAAAGTAGCTTCCCAGCAATGCAGGTCTTATGGTTGGGAAGAGGGTTTTACAAGGTGAAGCATGGAATGACCTCAGCGACTCTCGTGGCACGCATGACCTTGGCGACCATTTTGGCGACTTGGCGACAAATTTGGCGATCTTGGCGACAAATAGATTATTCTCGAAAATGCAACCCTTTTCTCGATATTTCTATTAGGGACCGAGATCTAGGATTTTCATGAAAATTCTATGTGACGTCACGGCCTAACGGGGAGAGTATATAAGACCGCGCTTGGACCACAACAGCGTCTTTGAACGACTGGTTACTGTGAAGCGTAAACGTCTTCGGAGTTCTATCTGCTGTGTGAGCTAATCAGCTGGTGAGCTGAGCTGTTATTGTCGTGACTAGTTATTTGCTGACTGTTTGTGCTGTTAGATATCAAAGCGCTGAACTGTCATTACCTGTGAATTGTTGTCTATTTACATTGGTAATCTGTGCAAGGACTATTGTTTCCTGTACCTGTGCTACGTGTTTTCCTGTATATTTGTAAATAAACCTTCATTCTCCATTATCCTGCGTGTTGGACTGTTTACACCATACACCCACGGTAAGATTTTGTGCAACACTGGTGTCCAGAAGTGGGATATTTTTGTATGGTGAAAACGAGATCTCAGACAAGGATGGCTGATAACGCTGATCTACTTGCTCTGCTGGCCGAGATGAAGAAATCTATGGAGAAAGGACAAGAAGAAATGAAGGATAGAATGGAGAAAGGACAAGAAGAAATGAGAAAAGGACAAGAAGAAATGAGAAAAGGACAAGAAGAAATGAAGAATCAGATCCAATCACACGTCGAAAGTAAAGTCGGAGAAATTAAAGATCATGTCAACAGTTGCATAGAGAAAATAGAAGAAGATGTCCAAAGCGTGAAAAGAGAGATTGGAGAGGTAAAGGGCGAGGTTGAAAGGAAGATCGAGGAAGTGGAAGACAAAGTACAAGGCAAGATAGAGGAAGTGGAAGACAAAGTAAAAAGAAAAGATAGAGAGTCAAAGAAAAGTTCAAGTGAAAGATCGACCTAGAAGAGCTTAACGTGAACTCAAGACAATCAATTTCCCGGCAAACCCAGACCTCACGTATTCCATACCAACGGTCAAATCCCTGACATTCGACGGACAAACGTCTTGGACTGTTTTCAAAACTCAGTTTGACGTTGTGAGCTCTGCGAACGGATGGAATAATCGTGTGAAAGCCAGTCAACTTGTGGCCTCTCTCCGAGGATCAGCGGCGGAAGTTCTTCAGGGAATACCTTCTGATAAGTTGACGGACCTTATGACCATCGAGAACGCTCTAGAAGCCCGATTCGGAGACAGTCACCTTACCCAGTTTTATAGGACTGAATTGAAGACGAGACGGCAGAAGCCAGGAGAAAGCCTTCAGGTATTAGCCGCCGATGTGGAGCGACTAATGAGCCTGGCCTACGCCGAGTGCCCTCAGGATGTCCGAGACAGCCTAGCAGCCCAGTACTTTGTCGACGCTATCAGAGATGAAGATACTCAGCACGCAACAAGGTTGATGGATGCCAAAGACTTGAAATCAGCCTTGGCATATAGCATGAAGTATGAGGCTGCGAAAACTGTTTCCAAAACATCCCGAAATATAAGATCGATAGAGGTAGAGGATGGTACTGGGAAAGAAAAAGATGAAAAATTCGACTGTTTATTGAAAACTTTGGAAAAATTATTAAACAGTCATGTTGCTGGGAAGAAGAACACTCCTCGACGAAATCCGAACGTGACTTGCTGGAAGTGTAACAAAAAGGGGCACGTACAGAGGGAGTGCCAGACAATTTCTCCCATCCAGGAAAACTAATGTATGGCCGTCTTACGGGGCGAAGGCTGCCTTTTCTCAATAAAGCCCCTGAAGAAGGACTAAAAGTTTCCGCACTTTGCGGAGGAAGAAACGGACTCTACTTGGAAGGATCTATTTGCGGTATCCCTTGTTTGATGTTAGTGGACACCGGCGCCAATGTCACTCTCGTAAGGACAGACTTGGCCCAGAAATTGAAGGGGAATTTTATTTACACGGCTCCTAACATTTCTTTAAAGACCGCTACTGGTGAAAAGGCGGAGATACACGGGAAGCTGGATGCAGCAATTGAATGCGGATCCAGAAAATTCCAACACAAAATCTACGTAGCTGACATCACCGATCCCTGTATTCTCGGCCTGGATTTTCTACAAAAATTTAACTTCATGGTGGACCTGGAGAAGAACGAGATTCGGACAGGAGGAGAGGAAATTCCTTTGTTTTCAGCCAGTGCAGAGGATTCGAAGTTATGCTCTGTATTGGCTAAAGAGAAAACTATTATACCAGCAAGATCGGAATGTCTTATCCAGGGAGTCCCAGAAACTTCTGGGAAATTCAGATACGCCGTAACGGACTTTCCTAGCCAAGTTTCCCAGAAAGATGTCCTTGTAGCGGCCACACTCGTTGATTTAAAAAAGGAAGCCATCCCGGTTCGAGTTCTGAATTTGGACCATAAACCCAAGACCATCGACAAAGGAGCTGTTATTGCGACGTGTGAGCCAGTGGTGGATATCGTTGCTCGTCCTCAAGGACTTTCTGAATCACTACGTCTCCCGTCAATCTTGGAGAATCTTGAAGGGCTTAATGAAGAACAACGAACAGCAGTGAAGGAATTGCTACAAGAATTTCAGAACTTGTTTTCTACTAGTGACTCTGATGTCGGCCGCTGCAATATGACTCAGCACAGAATTAATACAGGTAATCATCCACCAATCAAGCAATATCCAAGACGTTTGCCTCTTGCAAAGAAAGAGGAAGCGGAGCGTTTAGTTAAAGAGATGGTGGATAACGGAATAATAGAAGAATCGTCAGGACCTTGGGCTTCGCCTATTGTGCTTGTTAAGAAGAAAGATGGGTCAACACGTTTCTGTGTTGACTACAGGAAGTTAAACGAGATTACGATAAAGGATAGTTATCCTCTACCACGGATAGACGACACTCTGGATGCTTTGAACGGAAGCCAATGGTTCTCGACATTAGACTTGAAAAGTGGATACTGGCAAGTCGAGATCCAACCTGAAGATAAAGAAAAGACAGCCTTCACCACCGGACAAGGACTCTGGCAATTTAAAGTAATGCCTTTCGGACTTTGTAACGCCCCTGCCACATTCGAACGATTAATGGAGACAGTATTGCGTGGACTTACGTCTGAAGCCTGTTTAGTTTATCTTGATGACATTATTATAGTAGGACGAACATTTCAAGAACATCTTGATAATATTCGTAAAGTATTCCAGAGACTGCAGAAAGCTAACCTCAAGCTAAGTCCAAAGAAATGCAGATTCTTCCGAAAGGAAGTTTCTTATCTTGGACACATAATTTCAGCAGACGGAGTTAAAACCGACCCAGGAAAGACTAAGGCAGTAGTTGATTGGCCTCGTCCAGAGACAGTACACGATCTCCGAAGTTTCCTTGGACTTTGCACCTATTACCGTCGTTTTGTAAGGAATTTCTCTGCAATAGCAAGACCCCTACATAAACTAACTGAAGCTAGAACAAACTTTAATTGGACTGAAGAATGCGAGAAATCTTTCAATAGTCTAAAACAGGCTTTGATAACGTCCCCTGTCTTGACCTATCCCCGGACTGACAAGGAATTTATCTTGGATACGGATGCTAGTAATGAGGGAATAGGAGCCGTGCTCTCTCAGAAGATTGGAAACGAAGAGTGTGTCATCGCTTACTTCAGCAAGAGCTTGGGTAAGCCAGAAAGAAATTATTGTGTCACGCGTAAAGAATTACTAGCCATCGTGAAATCTATAGAGCATTTCCATCACTACCTCTATGGACGTAAATTTCTTCTCCGGACTGATCATGCATCCCTTAGATGGCTTTTGAATTTTAGGGAACCGGAAGGCCAGATAGCTCGCTGGATCCAAAGACTGCAAGAATATGACTTCGAAATCCAGCATCGCAAGGGAACCTCTCACGGAAATGCAGATGCGCTCTCTCGAAGACCCTGTAAAGAGAATTGCAAACATTGCACGAATGCAGAGAAAAAGTTCGGAATGGAAACGGACATTTCCGTGAAAGTTTTAACAACTGAGGATGCCTGGTCTTCAAGTGAGGTTCAAAAGGC
>BGPR01001427.1:29291-43912 GCA_013235015.1 Araneus ventricosus
CTAACATCATTTACTTGTTGTTATTACCAAGATGTATGTGAGAAGATTATCTTTTTATTGCAGTATTATTATGTTAGGATTTTTTAGATGTAGAAAGTTTTGCTTTAAACATTTTCGTTTTATGCTGATAAGTTATTTTCTTATAAAAGGAATTTTCGGGTAAATTAATCATGATTTATAAGAAAAATACCGCTTTAAATATAGATTTAAACTAGAAGGGAGCTGCTAATTCTAATGTATTATATAAAGTATATCCTTTGTTCGTTAATTTAGGTGCCAAGATACTTGGATACTGCTTTTTCCTTGTTTATAAATTTCATTTTGATTTACTACCGTTATTTTAGCATCTTCCAGGAACAAGTTGCACCATGTAAATGCAAACCAGCAATGAAGCTTGTAAAATAATGAAGATCACAGGAAGTGAACAAGAAACATTATACAAAATAGTTACAAACACTTCAAGTGTACGTTTAAGAAGAATGCAGTTAGGAATCACACAATAAACGTGGGAATATACCTACTTCCTTAAATTCAAGAACATTATATTAAATAGTTAAAAACACTTTAAGAAGAATACAGTTAGGAATCATACAGCAAACGTTGGAATACACTAGCTTCCTTAAATTCTTTTTTAACTACCTTAACTGCTGTCCTTTCCCTTTCGCCGCAAGCAGTTTCGCCAGAGAAAAAAAAATTTCCAAGCAGATAAAAACTTATTGTTTTTTTTCTTTTCCTTTCCTTTTCTTCCTTCCAGGGCGTTTTTTAAAGACTCTTTTCGTAGCTGTGGGCTAAGAAAGATTGTTTTTAGCGTTTGAGAAAAGTGCGATATTTATTTTACGAACAATTTTTCTTCGGTGTTTCTGCAGCTGTTAGAGGAGGTAATGTAATGTTTTTTTTCTCCCAAATTTCCGTCCTGAAATGGCAGTGTTCCGTAACAAAATTCGTGCAGATTGGTCTCTTAGGTGACGGTGGAGCCGTAACTCCGGAGCATTTTCTCTCTCTTTTCAAATGCCGCTGTTGGGTGTGGCATGGATGATCCCAGAAAGTGTTTTAACCCTTCAGCACACGCACCCATTTTTCGAACATTAGCACAAGCGCGGGGTCATTTTGACCCCAAATTGTTAGACATTTACTCCTTATTTTATTGGCTATTTGAACAAAAATAAAATATGGTCAAGGTATATGAATATTTTTTCGTACAAATAATTTGCATTTAAGACAAAAATGCATTTTTTTATAAGAAAGAGAAAAGTTGAACTTATCTCCTTTTTTCCATGCCTTTCCTGCATTCTTTTCTTCTCTGCTAAGCACTTTTGCACGCTGTCGTAGCTATAAATGAATCCAAAACGCTAGCACACGCACGGGTCAATTTCACCTCAGCCCCCAAGTAAAAAGTGAGAAACCCCGTTACACTGGTTTCTGCTGCTCTTATCTTCTTCTAGCTCCTCCATGGAGGTACAAGAAGTAATAGGAGAGAGTTTTTAGAAATTCCTAGAATTTCTTAAGAAAAGAGAAAGGATGGGGTCAAAAACACCCCGTGCGTGTGCTGACGAGTTAAGAGTATGATACGTACCCCAAAAAAATGCGTTCTTTCTTACAGATATAATAGAAGTTAAAAGTGTGCAAAAATTCCTTCGAAATATAGATTTTTGTTGGTTTTGTTTCTTTATTAACATACAGAAAACTGACCAGCTTCTGGAAAAGAATACTTCCAATATACCTAAGCTTCACCGAAACAATGTCAGCAGCGCTCATAATTCCTATCAATTATAACTAGTGACTCAGGTAGTTTCAGTAAAGAAAGATGTGTACTTAACCTCAGCTTCCTCAAACAGTTGTGAATAACACTCATATATTTCCTAGCAATTAATAACTAGCGACTCAAGGTAGTTAATGTAAAGAAATATGTGAGGTAGTTTAAGTAGAAAAAGAAGTACAGAAATTTCAAAATCCAGATTTATTTGAAGAATCACTTCGAAATAATTATTCTTTATCGGTATCAGTATCATCAGTTCAATTCTGTTGCTTCTCGAAATACTTGCCGGCACTTCAGATAAAAGGTGCATTCTTTTTTGCCTTTTTGCAAGCGCTATCTTCCTAAATTCTTTCATGTAGATGAGTACTTCTAAAAGGAACAGAAAAGTAATAATTATGATAGCAGTAGGGATTAAATGTCATTGTAAACTCGAGAAAAATAAATCTGCACTCAAATTCCATTTTTTATAAACTTCTTTACAAAAACTACGTCTCAGTCTATCTGTCGTTAATGAGTTAAATTACCCTCTTTCTTTTTAATTAGTCGCCATGAATGGTGTAGTAGTAAATAAAGTAGTGCCGTAACGATCTTAACTGTGTGGTATTGTTGGTTCGGGGGGGGGGTTGATTGGTGCGAGTGAAAAGAGGGTAAACAGGGAATCACTTGGTAATTTTTTTACATTTAAAAAATATAATTATTTAATTTAGGTATTAAAATCGTGAAATAATGAAGGGAAGCTGTGCATATTTTGCAGTTTTATTTTATATTTCATTTTTGATTACACATGAAAATAATACGTACTGTAGTTCAAAACATAAGTATAATAAAAATGTTAACGAATAACTTTTTGAAATGTATGTTACTTTCAAGATCAACTAAAATTGGTTAATTTCAACATAAAATCAAGGCATGTGTAAGAAATATAGAAAATATCATCGGCTTTCAGAATTAAAACATAAAATACAATAAAATGTTTGTAATCTTAATGTTTTTAACCCCTTCTCTCCACCACTTGCGAATGGTTTTTCACTACTTTTATTACTTTAAAATACTAATCATATTTTCAAGGGTAAGGATTAAGACAAAGATAGCGCTTTTTAAAGAGAAAATTTACATTATATTCTTATTTTTTCTCGTAAAAAATAGCCGGAAAGGTGTTCCACCGAGTTCTTGCTCCACTACACCCCTGGTCGCCATACAGCGTTGTTCGGAAATATGTGGGCCAACTGACAATTGTTTCGATTCCATACTTTAGCCCTGTGCACACATCCGATTTGTATCGGACAAGTCATTAGCGGCAATCTGCTAGAGAAGCGATTAGAGGCTTGAAATATCTTGAGTACAGTTGGGCAATACATACTTATTCCCCGCAGAGCAAGGGTGTCTATAATGACTTGCCCGAGAAATTTGCTTAGCATTTCCCCCTTGAATCACAGAGGAAGGAGAACCGGAGGTATGTGTGTTTACTATCCAACTGCTTTCAATGTGCTGTGTGTCGCTACGACAAAAATAACATATATGTTAGATGAGGTGTTTCACTCTTCATACTTCCAGGGTCACGGAGGTGGCATTTTATTGTAGTTGTAACAATGTTGCTGTGTTTGCACCCTTTTACACAGATACCACGTTACATGAGGGATATCGCAATTTTGCGCCGTGTTATGAAAATATATTACAGGAAGATTGCCTAGGTTCAATTTTTTAGCCCAAAGAATCATCTCGAACTTATGTAGCTGAACCGCGACCATTTCCGATTATTTTTACGGTTGAAAGATCAAATGTATTATAGTAAATATGATATTATTAATTGAGATATATTTTGAAAAATCTGCATTCATTTTACATATAAAACTGAAACATTTGCATTTGTTGTAGAAGCATTCTATATTATGTTTGTGTTTTGTTGAAGATGGAACATTTTCGAAATTTTCCTCAATTTTCATCTGATATTCTCAAAAAAATATAGAGATGAACGATTATTGAGAGACGACTGAAATATTTAAAAGCAGTAATAAAAAATAACTGGAGAAATAAACAGAAATATAAAAAAACAAAGTCACATATTTTGAGTACAACAAAAAACTGATATAAACTTGTAACCTTAAACCAGTATCCAAATTAATCTGACATTCCATTTCGGAAGTTCACTGTATCCATGGGACTCGAGCGGAACAGCGCCATCTTGAAATCAAAACTTGTCAATATCCAAAACACGGCAACAATTTTCTGCCAACATGCGTATCTGTTTTACCAATGCTATTTCGAGAATATTCGGTATTTGAACTGGTAACCTTCTCCTGCTAGCTTATTACGGACTTGTCTTAGATCATTAGGAATTCGGTTTAGCTTAAATTAAGTAGAATTCGTAAACTTATTAGACAGTAAAATTTTGTTATTCCTAGTTGATTATAACCAAGACGTTTTGGCTGGAAAACTTTGAGTAGACTAGAAATTCACTTCTAAAATTTAGCATCGCTCCACGTAATAGGATAACGAACATTACATTTTGATAAATGTGCGCTTAATGCTAAACTAGTAAGATTAACTTAACCGACGTATAGAATATTATGTTGTTTTAGTATTAATTAAAAGTTAATAAGACACCTTTTGAACAGTATAAAAACATATTTTGTCAATTTATGCAATTTGCAATTTTTGCCAAAACTTCATAAAATGAACACATATTGTTGTATGAATAATAAAAAACGTCAGATTTTCTTTGAAAAATCTATAAACTGGATATCAAACCAACTTATACCACAATTATTCCTAATATAAAACAGTAAAATGTCGCTGCGGATGGGCAGCATATTGCTTGCTGGATTAAGCATGGATTGTATAGCTATATATGGAACATTTCAAACAGTAGAGGCTCGTGTTATCTAATCTTGGGGGTGCTGTAACTTAGAATCCTTCACTGTGCAGTTATGCATATATGCACCATTTATATTCTGTGTCTTTTTTTGATTAATTTTGACTAATTACATATTCAATGAATAAACGTATAACATTTTTCTTTTTTAATAAGTAAGTATTTAAACAAATTATTTTTAATAAAAATCTAAAATTCAAAATTTGTTTCCCATTTCCTTTTCGTATATAAATTACTACATTTATAAAGTTTCACACAGCTGCGGCTGAACAGTAAAGCTGGTTACATTTTTTACTTTTTTACACAGCTGGCAGTGTAAAAAATTGTCTTATCAATTAAAAGGGAAAAAAATGTTATGGCATAGCTTATAAAAATAAGAATAAGCGAATATTTATTAGTAACATTTATTAATATAATAATCAGTATCATTTATATATATCAATAATTTATTAGTATCATTAGAAATTACTTAAAAATAAAACCGATTTTTCTCTTTTTGCTTTCAGATAAAAGATTAAACATATTGACCTTGATGCTTGCATGACGATTAAAAAAGTTTTACTCTTTGAAATCAAAACAGATACATATAACCTATCCCTATTCATATTGTGTGCGACATAAAATATATTATAATTTTTCAATGTTAAAAGGCAGACTTCAAGTTCTCATAAAGTATGTAGTAACTGGAATTGTCAAGATGGTAAAAAAGAGTAATTTATTCTATTATATATATCTAATGGTGAACTGCAATATTTTAAAATGGAAATACACTTATTAATATTCTTTCAGAAATTCTGTTCCTTGAAGCGAAGCGTGTTTATTCGAAATCGTGGCTTCTTAAACTATAATTCAAGATCCTAAATAGGATGATACAGAATATTGGGGTTGCAAAAATTTTGAAAACATCTGTATCGCAAAAAATTTCTCATCAGGATTTATAATTAAAAATTATCGAAAAAATCCTTTGGATTGCAAGAAATTTCATTCAAATTTAATTAATATAGAAAAACGATTTTCAATTAAATTTTTACTTGTAATTAATTATTCTTTATTTCCATACTTACTTTCAAAGTTTTGGCTCGCGAAAAAAATTTCCACTGTGCAAAAATGTTTGAAACTCCGTTTCTAGTTTATCTGATGCTGCTGATTCACAGTTCCCTCTTCAGCTTGAAAACGTGATATGAGAAGGAAGGGGAAAGCTTGCACTCTGTAACTGCGCATGCGCGCAGGCGGAATTCTGTGCTGTAAAGCTCTACAGTTCTACTTGTAATTACTTTTTCTTCTGAGCATAGTCTTCGGGTATTGAAAATATATTAGAGGGAACTCAGTTTTCTGCCTCAGTTTTTACTCGAGGTTTATTCGAAGATAGAAATCGTTTAATGTAAAAGTTGGTTAGATTGTTGATAGATTTCAGTGTAAAAATGAGAAATAAAATAAATTGATTAATTTTACTTAAAGGAAAAAGTTGGGGATGATGCATTACTGCAGTCCCAACGCACAAACCGCCCCGATTTGAAATTATTGCACAGAGCATACGCTAAACTTTTGTTTGACTAAGAGAATATTTCTATTTATTTTGTCGTAAAATATTTCGTCAAGCTTTAGAAAAAACATAAATGGGATTATTTTAATGACGACAGGCGAAGTTAGCAAAAGTGTTTTAGACAGATATTATTTCTGATCTGCTCCAAATGAAGGTTTTGGCAGAATCAGCTGAAATTTTTATAAATCCGTTTTTTCTCTTTTTTTTGTCAAATACAACGTACAAATTAAAAGTGAAAAATTATTTTTAAGTACAAAAGCGATATTTCGTAATATTTGTAAGCGCTTGGGCAAGCATTCTAAACACCTTGGTTTTTTCAAGCTTAATTTTTCATTTTCTCATACCTTTTGTTTATATTTCGAAATAATATTTAAATTTTCTGTTTTGCTATTTGTTTTGATTCCCTAAAGAAGAAAAATTCACAAAATTGGTTAAAAGTCTTGCTGTTTTTATCTGTATTAATTCAGTTGTGTTTTAAAGCAATTGATGAACACCAACAATAGATTCAGTAACGGCTATTACCATTTAGTGCCCAACGGTAATAGATAATTTTGTAATTATTCGGAAGATAAATAAATTATTTACGAATTGACTCAACATTTATTCAATCATTAGAAAATAAACTATCTAATTACTATTTCAGTCCATATAAGAAAAGACATTCTGAATCAAAATTTTTTCAGTTGCTATTGACATTTGTGTCCTAAAGCAAATGATAAATATTTACAACAGATGTACTAACGGCTGTTACAATTTAGTGCCAAATGGTAATAACCGTTAATAATGTATTTATTCGAAAGATAAATAAATTATTTACGAATTGCGTCAACATTTATTCAATTGTTAGAAAACAAACTATCTAATTACTATTTCAGTCCATATAAGAAAAGATATTCTGAATCAAAATTTTTCAGTTGCTATTGACATTTGTGTCTTAAAGCAAATGATAAATATTTACAGCAGATGTACTAACGGCTGTTACAATTTAGTGCCAAATGGTAATAACCGTTAATAATGTATTTATTCGAAAGATAAATAAATTATTTACGAATTGCGTCAACATTTATTCAATTGTTAGAAAACAAACTATCTAATTACTATTTCAGTCCATGTAAGAAACGACATTGTGAATCCCAATTTTTCAGTTGCCAACAACAGTTACGGTCATTTAGGGTAATAATCAACCCTATGCTAAAGCGTCCAAGATGGAAATTTAACCATCCAAAACTGAGAACATAATCTGCTCCAACTACAGAAACATTACTATTCAATGCAGGCAATGAATATCATATGCAAATTAAGGGAAGTATGTAAACAATGGAGCCTCCTCGAACAACGCAGCTTGCAGTGCGGTCAATTATAAAGGAATTCCTAAATGTTCTTGCTGAGAAGGTCCATAACTATCCTCCTGCCAAGAATATGAATGGTGGACCCGGATTTGATTACTAAAGTGGTAATTAAACGCCTTTATTGTGAAATGATGGTGTGAATTAATGGTCGCTCCTAAGACCATTAACTACTGATGACCAATTTTGAAGGAAATGAGCAATTCTGCAGTTTAATGGCTTAATTTAGCTGCCTGGATAGAATGTGTCATTCCGAACAGGCTTCTGAGGTTTTAGTTTAGAATGAAATATCATGTACCCGGGTAGTTGCTTTTTGTTGTTCGTTTTATAATGAGATGAATGGAAATTAATCAATTTTGAGAAGTAATTGGTTTCTTGGGATAAATTATTAATAAACTAGAGAAGTATTAGATGGAAAATTGAACTCACCATCTATTCATTGTCATTATGTAATGCATTCTTTTTTGTAAGTATGAAATTATGCACATATATTTGTTTTTGCGTTCAAAATAGTTCTTTGAGACAGTGCAACTCTATTTTTCAGCAATCAGGTTAAGAATAAAACATTTTGCATGCGGTTTATTGCTTTTTACCTTCCGTCTATAATCAGATGACTGGAAATTAATTTTGAGATGTAATTGATCTCTTGAGATTAATTATTAATAAACTAGAGCAATATTCGACAGCAAATAGAATTCTCCATTCATTCGTAGACTTAATGTGTCCTTTTTATGAGCATTAAGATAGTTTAGCAAATATATATATATATATATACACATTTACTTTTATGTTAAAATGTGTCGCTTTGGGAGAACTTCTGAGGTTTTAATTAAGAATAAAATATCTTGTACCCGGATTGTTGCTTTTTATTCTTCGTCTTGTAATGGAATGAAAAGAAATGAATTAATTTTGGGTTGTAATTGGTCTCTTCGGATTAATTATTAATAACCTAGACAAGAATTCGAAGAAAAATAGAATTCGTTATTCATTCTTTGACATACTTAATGTATGCATTTTGCGAGCGTTAAGACAGTTTAACAAATGTTCAGTATTCAGAAGGATACTCCACCCTGACTAAGCATCCGGAGAGAAGAACTGACCATCCATAGATGAACTGTTCACATATCATTCAATGAAAAATTACTTAAGGCACATGAAGTCACAGTACAGCAGTAACAATTTTTTAAGTCCATTTTTCGCAATTACATGAGCTGCCAAGTCCAGCAAGCCAAGTTAAAGAAAATTTTGAGGAAAATACCCCTTCCCAATGGCGTCAAATTATATACAGGGTGATTTAAAAGTCCTTATACAAACTTAGAGGGTAAAGGCATACAGAAACGATTTTTACAACCGAACATGGGGTCGCAAACAGAAAGGAGATAACTACCGGGGACTTGACAGTAAATTAAGTTATAGAAAAAGATACACTAGATAAATTGTACGACACAGATTTAATGGAATACAAATTCACAATAACACAAGATCCCAGATACGTGAATAACAACATGCAAACGCTATGTCGCTTAGGACGGAGATTCCTTTGAACACTTACTTCAAGTGTTCCAGGGGTTTTGTTAACACTGCGTCCTACTTTTCATTGTATTTGTCTTGCTGCGCACGATTTATCGTTATTCTTGCAACTGTGTCGTTCAGCTGTTATGAATTTGTATTCCATTAAACCTGTGTTTTACACTTCATTCTTTTACTTAATTGACTAGTAAAGAGTGGTTGTTACCCTTTGCGTTTGCAACCCCATGTTCTAATGTACAAATGATTGCTTCTGTATGACTGACCTATCCCTAAAGTTTTATTAAGGAGTTTCGAATAAAAGCATTTAATGCTTTTTCGATACACATTGATTTTTTCACTGAGTGGAATTGGAATCTTTATTACATTTTGTGGAGGTATATCATCCTTAAGTATTATAATTCCAAAGGTTTTGATTCTCTAAACTTTTCTAATATTAAAAATTCTATTGGAGATTTAAAAAGTAAATTCATCATCACTTCTATCGACAAAGCTTCAAATAATTACGCATTTATTTGCAAACAGTATTATTGTAATCTTCTGGATAAAGAGCTTCAAAATTCAGCAACGTACAAAAAGTCCAACTTTAAAATGAGTACAATTTCTAAAAACATGCTTGCTTTCTATAAATTCTTCAAGATCAAGAATTATAAAATTTAAGCTTTCCTTACGTCACTATTAATCCAATTTCTTTTCGTTTTATCACTTGTCAAACTTCTTCATACATGAAGCAATCAGGAATCATTTTCTTTAATTTGTTAAAATAATTACTGAGTGTAATTTGTTTAGAAGGTTTCACTGTTATCATTAACAATAATAAACCGGTTATTGGCTTAATTCACAATAATGGAGACAGTATTTTTTCTATTGAAACTTTCGACTTCAAAGATCTTTTTACAAGCATTCCTTTAGTTACTCTTCGAGAAGTGCTCAGTTCTTACTTTCATGATTATAAAAATATTTTCAGTATTTCTTTTGAATATTGGGATAAATTATGTAATTTCTGCATATTTAATAATTTCTATTACAATGGGGAAACTTTTTTCCTCCAAGCTCATGGTATTCCACAAGGTTCTACTTTTTCTTCTTTTACAGCTAAACTTTTCTTACATAATTTTGAGAAAAGTTATACACTTATTCATCCTTAGGCTTTCAGATATGTGGATGATCTTATTGTTTTTAATCATGGAACTTTAAATAATACTTGGAATAATATTATCCTTTTGCATTGCTTCTTAAACAAACAAACACTTTCAAGTGGATTTTGTAGATCTGGAAATCAAACATATAGCTAATAACTTTTGCGTCAATTTAATTGATAATAGAAAGGATTTTAATTTTATGTCAACCGACTTCCCCATTGGTCTTCGAATATTTCTATTAATATTTACAGAAACATACTTATCACACAGTTATCTCGTATTAAATCTATTTGTTTGGATGTAAATACAAAATAGAATCAATCTAAGCGTTTATTTGATTAACTTATTTTTAATGCTATTCCGGAGAACTTGTGCGTCGTTATCTCATGTTTTAAATTTTGTAATCCTTATGCAACCAACATAGCCTTTTTAGTCTTTTTCGTCCTTTTCTTTCTTCGATTTGCAACGGCAATTTCTAGCTTCACTGAAACTTTGATTGCAGCTTCTCCTTTCTACCGTTTTATGCTGTGTGTCATTCAATGTCTCTTTTTCGGATTTCAGCGATGCTAAGCCTTTATCATAGCCACGTGCAGCTCCAGTGAATTTTTTGAGAATTGCAACGGTGGTAAGTTTCCATATTTTGTGAATATTTCTGTGTTTTATTTTGTTTTTATTCTAGGCTTCGTGTATTTGGCTTTTTGGCTTTCGAATTTGAAATCGACCTTTTTGTGTATTTCATTTAATACAGAATCTTCACAATAGGTGCTCTTTGAGGGGAAAACGACAAAATTTTTATGTTTTTTCGTATGTCGTTACAGAAAAAAGCACTTTTTAATATCATATGTGGTGTTGTGTTGTCTCACAACATTTAAATTAAATGAACAACTTAATTTTTAATTATTAACTTCAATTATTTTTCCTCCTTCTTAATGCATTTAATCAAAACACTCAAAGTCTGTTCTTTTATCTAACATTTGAATATCTTATCGCTTAAAAGATCTTTTTTAAAAATAATTCTTTTTTTCATTTTATGCTTTATTTAAATAGTGATTTAATTGTATAAAATTCCTGTGTGTGTGAAACTAGAATTTGTTTATGTCAAAAGATGAAAAAGGAAAGGTGATGAAATGCGTTCCCTTATTTTTGCCCCTGCTCTGGGTGGTTTCACCGCGAAGCATTGTCCCCAGTGGAAATTGCTGAGTCACGCTGAAGAGGAAATACCGGTGGATGACGAAATTTTACTGTGGGGTGATGAAATATCTGGTCCTGTCCTGAACTTTGGAGAACATTCGAAAGGGAAGTGACGTAACTGCCTGTGACGTAGGAAAGCGGGCCTTTTTGGTTGGAGGAGGAGGACAGACGGGGTTTTAGTTTTTTTTCGGGGGCTGAACTTCAACGAAGGAGGTGAATGTTTTTCTCTTCTGGTTCTGGGCTTCAAGAGAGGTGGTACCCACGTGGCTGGAGATGCATTGAATATTCTTGGTACTAGTAGACTAATTTACGTCAGTATAGCCTAAAGTGTACTACTAGAATGCATAGTACTCTCTTGGTACTAGTAAGCGTACGAAAGGAATTCATCTCAAAAATGAACTATTTACGTCGTCATAACCTAATGAACATATCTAGTCCAGCCTTGTGCATCTAAGTACATATGTGAGGGCGCTGTGGAGCAACGAAGCGTTGGCAGCTGTCGAGTGTTGACAGTAGAGAAGAACGGGGAAGTTCCTGACGCGGGCCGAATGGGCTTAGCGAGTGGCGGACTAGAGTTATAGCCAGTGGATGTTTTACATGAAATGTCAATAGTGTTTTCATATTAAACTCACAGCTCGAAATGTAACAGAGCGGGTGAGCATTTTATATTTCGTTTCATCATGTAAATATTTCATCATTGTTGTGTGTACATTGTCCGTATCCCGTAACGAAGTCAATAAATAATCGGGATAAAAACCATTGGTCTTTATTTGTCTCCATTGCTCACATAAAAGAAACCCCACGCAGAACGGAGAGTTTCACATTGGTGGCAGCGTAGTGGAATGTGAGTGGAGACAAAAGACTAGTATTTGATAAGAGTTTGGTGCAAACGACTGGTGGTTGGTTGGCACGACGACTTCTGTTTTCGAAAAGTATCCGGGGGATACTTATCGGTGTAAACCCGTTTGGACAACACATCTGGTGTTTGAGAAAGTATCTGGTGGATACTCTTCAGCATTCTTCAGCGAAATCCTATAGAAGTGACCAGGGGTCACAAAAAGAATCATCTCGACGGATGGATTCAAGTTGGAATCTACACAATATTCGGGGGATACTGACAGCAGTTTTCTGTTAGTGACGGTGTCACTGGAATGAAGGAGCAACGTCTTGCTACAAGCGATCTCCAAAGCGGTAATATGACACGACCCTTGAATCGATCCAGGACGACAGGAGAATTAAAGGGATCGACTGGTGTTAGAAATCCAGGTGTGTCATTTCCATTTAGTAACTTTTTACTCGATTAGGTTTGTTCCGCCAGGAACTTAGTTATATATATTACGTCAGTAATATTAGATTAGTTGTCACACCGGTGACATCATTTGAATCACGTTAATGTTTGTTCCGCCAGGAATTTAGTTATATATATTACGTCAGTAATATTAGGTGTACATGTGCACATTGCATGTGTTTTGCACTTTTATATATAGGATCTTAATTTATATTTTATGTAATTAACCCTTCGAACGGCAAAAATATTTCAGCTGAATCCTTTGAAAATGGCCTCTCTGTAGCTAAATGGTGAACGCAAATGTTTCGGAGCCGGTTATCGGGTAATAAACAGAGAGCAACTTTTTACGCCGGAGCCGGTTTAAGAGTAATAATCGAAGAACGACTTGCTGTGACGGAACCGGTTTTAGAATAGTCATCAGACAGCGACTTTCTACGTTCCAGCCGGTTGAAGGGTTAATACATTTTTAGTTTTTGAATTGAATTTTTGATATGTTTTGTTTATTTTGTTTTGAATGTGCATATATAACATGTTATATTTTGATTGATATTACTATATATATATATGCTTATTTTTATGTTCAAATTTATTTTTCTAACATATAATTCCAGGGAATTTCTCAGAAGTTTACTTGCTCCAAAAAGTTGTTTTTCCTATTGCAGATTTGCATTTTGTACGTTTTGGTTAGAAACAGTGTTATTTGCTCATCACATGCTTTGATATAGTTGGTTTTTTAAGATTGATTACCAATATACCGGAAATTCTCGTTATGAAAAGATCAATGTTCATACGGTTGATCTTTTAAAATTCTCAGCAGAAAAACTCAATGTAAATACTAACTCATCGTTTATTTCAGAATTTTTTGAATAACACTTAACAAGATTATTTTTTAAAAAATATTTTGTATTTCATCGGAAAAAGTACACATAATAAGGAAGAAAATTCGAAAAACATGTTCTTAGTTAAACTATTGAAAATTTTCTTTTAGATAAAATAAGGTTCTATTATTGCACTTTTCAATGCAAATTTAGTTATAATTCAAATCCATTAAATGTATCCTAAAGGGTCTACACTTCATTCATTCTTCCTCTAAGTACACGAACACATCATAAGCTATTGTTTTACCTCAACAATTTTGAAATTCTGTTGATAATAATCCTTCTTAACCACTTTTACTCACTCTATAAAGTAATTGTCTTTAAAGAGCTTAAAACGTGCGCATAGAATAAACAAGCAGTTTTTAATAAGAATTTCGCAAGGACCTCCCTTGGGGGTGTTTCAAACCTCATTCAGTTAACCGGGATGTTACAAAATGCAGTTAATTGCCTCACTTCACTTTACGTTAGAAATGCAAGAATTTCGAAAACACTTTCAACACTTGCGTCTTGTTCTTACAGCACTGAAAAGATTGCGATTCATTTGTTATAAACTGATGAAGGTAGCTTTAAATTTGCGAAAAGCTTGCTTTGTGCAAATGTAGAATGCGAAATAAAATTTATGTTGATTCTAATTTATTCAGTCTAATACAAATTTATGCATGGGAGGAGAGTAATTTGTTTTTAAATATCATTTAAGTTAAGAATAGGCAAAGGTTGGAAAATAAACATAGCTTTGTTTCCATATATGCTATACAATTGAGATATAATTTACATACTCATAAATTAAAGTAGAGAAAAGATCACTTGCATGCATTTTCGTCGTCATTTGTGTTCAGTCTTCGTGAGTAGTGCCATATTCTTAAAAATTTGTTAATAATTTGTTTAATCCCTTCACAGTTTTGCCCGAGCACAATTCGTTCATCGGTTTTATGTTATTTTTAATCTTATAACTTAAAATTAAGACATTCAAAGACGTTATCACTCGATAAATAAAATCACCGGAAATCTATTAAAATCTCAGGTACTTTGAGGACATGTAGTTCAATAAATACAATAACGCATCCCGAAAACAGAGGAG
>BGPR01001427.1:43922-202856 GCA_013235015.1 Araneus ventricosus
CAACTGAACACTAATTATGTTTTCCTGTTTTTAATACAGGGAAATATGTATAAAATTAAGAATAAAAACTTTTTGTGAGTAGAAATAATTCTTATTACCATCCAATAATTTTTGAGCAAATAACAATTAACTGTTTTACCTTAATGATGAAATTGCGTGACGTGTTTCATATTTTCACCTAATAAAAGAACGTATTGATCATTATCACGTTAAGTTTAAGGTCAGATTAGTAATCTCTAATGGTTTTCCTGTTCAAGTACGGAAAATTGATCCTAGGAAAAACAAAATAGGGAAGAGGTGGAGGCCATAGTTTTCTGTTATTAATTAAAAGTTCCTTCCACAAAACCTATTATTTGTGGTATTAAAAAGTTGTTGGTCTTAAAAATAGCGATAAATATCAACGGAAAAATGGAATATTCCTGATAACTCGAATGATTCTTATTTTATCTACATCTGATATTATCAAAAGTATTTCGTAGAAGATAGTTTTTTAAAATTGGTGAATTAATTATGTAAGTTAATTAATTTGATGTTTCAAACTTTTACTTTACTGAACACGCCACTTCCGTTGCCAATTCCCGATTAATTAATCTGATATGCCTTTCACAATTTAGATATTTAATTTCATTTCGAAATTTTAATTAAAACAGAGTCAAGCCACTACGAATTGTACCCTGCATTTTTTAATTAGATAAAAGTGTTCTTTTTTCGTTATTTAAATGAATTATTCAATGCTTTCCAATTTTGATTTCAAGAAACTGCCATTAAATTCTAAATCCTCTCATGTCAAATTATGTTTCTCAATAGTTTTACTAATATTTATTAAAAATTCGAAGGAAATTGGCAAAAATTAAAATTTTAATTAGTTAGATTGAATATTTATAAAAGAAAAAAAATTCTAGAATACCAATTATTTAACAGGAACACAGAGTGAAATTATTTTTTTACAATAAAAATTAACATAGACAGTACAATAAAATTTCTCATAAACAAAAATTAAAAAGATAATGACCGAAAAAATTCTTATAGAAATATGTAATTTATAAGCATAATTTCGATGAATGGCTCTAATATCCAAAAGGTTTCAAAATTTGAAAGTTCTAGAGTATTATAACTTGTGCTCTTGCAATCAATTAATATCAGGCAAGGAGAAAATTCAATGTTTCATATTCGGATTCTCATTCACTACCTTGCATGATTTATATGCATTCAATTTGTTTTCCACAAAATTGTAATTTACACACATGATGCTTTTTTACAACCTCAACAATTCATCCCACATCACCTCGACTGAAAATGTAATTAACTTTCAACCTTTCATTCATCTAGCATTGAAGAAGACCTGTCGTGACAATCATAATCTAGAAACCTCTAAGTGCCCTCATGAGAATCTACGGTGAAGCTTTTTCTCCCAAAAGGACTGTTAAAAATCTTTCACTCCTGATGAATGAGACTCCTGTATCAGGAGTTTGCATTCTATAAAGGCAAAGGGAATATAAGCACTCGGAAGGGTAATCTATACTTCCTGAAAGATGATGATGATGTAAGGTGAATGCGAAGGCACTATATATTCGCCCAGATCCAATAAGCACGACTTCATTTCTTCGGCATGTGAAAAACTTTATGGCCTCAGAAATTTGACTCCAGTTCCCGTGGTCCTGAAGCATTAACACTAATCTTCTTAATGCGTCAGAGAAACTGGTAATTGTCGAGTAACTTGAGATACAATACTTATTTCCCAAGTCCTGAAAGTTGGATATCTCTCGTTTCAGTTATGAAGTATTGAGCTTGTTTTAAAGGAAAGCAAAAGTCAGAAGAAGTTTTGAATAGTTTTGTCCATGGAATGCTTTAATCTTCTTATCTTCCCTGTGATTTAACTTTAAAATAGTGGAAGAAATTTGAGGAATAACTTATTTCAAAGGAAGGATTAATTCTCCTTCTTTTCGGAGCGATGGTTTCTCCTATTGACAGAAGAGATTAATATAAAAAAAACTTTCAACAAATTTCTTGGCATACAGCATATTCTTTGAATCACATGAATCCCAGTTAATATGTACTGGGGAGGATTGAATTATTCTACTTATAATTTTCTTCTTATGGTTTAAGGAATCTTATGGTTTAAGGTTTATGGTCCAAGAAAATAGATTCTTTTTTAGATGCAAGTTTTTTTTTTCCTGGTATAACTTTGTCGCATTTCATTTTTAGTTCTATTTCTATTTTGATCAGCATAATAGAAGGTACGATAAATGACTTTCTAGATTTATTTATGAATTTCCCTGTTATAGTTTTAAAAAAAGAGTAGAACTCAAGAATTAATAATAATTTTCAGATGCTTTCTTCCATTTTCATATCTGTGGGGTTCCATCTTGATCATGGAATAAAATATACTTTCAGAAAATGTTTAACATTCTTATACGCAAGAATTCTTTCTTTCGCAAAGAATAACTATTTTGTAAATACGTCGTAACACTTTTCTGAAAAACTTTTAAATATGTACAATACTATATGATTTTCGTAAAACTTCTTCTGTTCAAGTATGCCAAAAGTTCCAAAGCTGACCCAATTTTAAAAGTTCTGGAAGGCGAAAGGTTTAAGTCATTTGAAAATACTTTTTAACAGAATCTAAAAAGAGAAATTGGACAATGTGACTTGGTGGTAAGGTCTAGGCAACGGAACCGAAGAATTTCAGATTTGTAACTGCATTTCCATGTTAGTAAACTCTCAGCTATAACCCAAATTGTTTCATAATATCATTTATTGTTTATGATATTAATGAACCTATTTGGTGATTTTAGCTTTGATTTTATCGTAACATTCTCATTTTTGAATATAAAGTGATAAACTTGGCGTTATATACAGGATTCAGGATAGGCAAATCTTGTTTGAACCATTATTACATGAATTTTGATATTTCTCACTTAGATGACTTTGACTAATAACAATATGTCTGAATTTCTAAAAATAATAGTTCTGCTTTGCATTCGCTAACAAAGAATCATCGTAGATTTATTCTAAAATGTTACCTTAATTTCACCCCACATCCACATGCGTCATTCTCAAAATTCACTTACTATTTTCGATTCCGGAACGAAAGGAAACATTTAGCTTCTGAGAATGGCAACGGAGCGTGAGAATTTGTTCTTGATATGTTGTAGACAGGCGTCACAGAAACTTTCTTGGCACGATAGAATAGAATACATTTTTGTATTTTAATTTCAAGGGAACTGGTAAGCTCCAAGGGGATGAGAAAGAGAGAAGTTTACTTTTATTTTTAATAAATCTCTTCTGAACTTCACTCTGAAGTCACCACTGAAATGTACAGTTTCTTGTGAATCAAACTATAATTATCTAAACTTTCTTGGAAGTAACAAACCGAGAAATTATCGTTTTCTAAATGATTTATTTAAAACACAGGCCTTTCTAAACACAAAACTTCATTTAAATCTAAAATTATGAGGACTAAATGCAAAAAAGAATTTTAATCAAACATTCCTAAATAACTTTATCTTATTCTTAACTACTTTTTCCTTTCAAATTGCATTAAAATAAGAATAACTAATTAAAATTAATCCAAATAATGCATAGTATTAAATTCTTCTTAGCTATTGTGTCAATAATAACAAGCCTAACACTCCAAATTTTGAATAACTATGATTTATAATCAAAGCTGATTTTATAAATGATTAAATTCAACCATTTATTTGAAACTTTATATTTTTATTCGGTTTAAGTTATTTATCTGGAGATATGGCACCAAAAATTACAAGTACTTACGACGGTGCTTAAGATCAGATTATATAATGTTAATTTGCGTAGAGCCTTGTTTGTAACTTGGTGGACTTGAATGTAAATTTACATCGTTAATACTTTTAATTACGAAATCATTTGTATTTGAATTATTTGTCTTTAAATCGTTAATGCATAAATGTAAGGATGAGTTGTTTGAAAAATAAATTGAAATTATACATAGACTACAAAATTGTATCTCGTTTTGTCCGCATAATTTCGTATTTCTTCTAATCTGGCAATTATGCAGACTGAATACAATCAATTCTAGACTGGATCGAGTTTCATCGCAAAATATCGACTCTTTTATTGTTAGTGTCATGATGAGTCACGAAGAGATTTATACGAACAATAAAATTAAGAAATAGATGTTTTCAAGAAGATGCTCTACAATATTCCTGCGATATCGTTACTATGTTGCGCGGCATCGTAGCAACACCGTGGAGATATTGTAGAATATCGTGTTCTAATAGTATAGTCTTGAAAGACTAAAAAAAATCGTTGCAGCAATCTTAAAAGTATATAGAATAACTTTCACTGCTCAAAAGTAATGCTGATTCAGCTAAAATTTGAATTAATTCATTTATTAAAGGATACAATAATAGATGGTATATCAAAATCACCCCGGCCTGGCGGGAAGCCGTACGGTACATCCGAATGACAATCGCTGCAACAGCTCAAATGCTGAAAACTGGCACACCAGTATTCAGCATCACACCGAAAGTCTCAACAAGGCCAGCATCTTGGTCAAGAGAACAAATATTATTTGCAACAGGGCATGGCCCATTTCCAAATTACCTAAAAAGGTTTAAACTCCATAACTCGGATCTATGTGCCTGTGGGAAAGTACCTTCCGTTTTGCGAACTAACATCTTCGTACCACTTCACTAAACCAAGAGAGGATTTAACTTCTATTTGGTGGTAGAATCTACTAGGCAATAAATTATCAAGGATAAAAATCAACTGACTAATGTTTTTTCTATTAGAACATGAAAAATCTTATTAAATTCCAACATGACCCAAACAAAGTTACAAATTCTGACTCTTCCTCAGACTCAGAAACAATCTCTTCCCCCAACAGGACAAACAAGGACCCAATCGTCCTTGAATTCACGAGTTTAAATTTACTTCAGAAATTACTCGAGACTCTTATTTTTCTTCTGTGTTTTTTCTTAGGTCTGCAAAAGGCAAGATACATCACATAATCAATCTAATCAAATAATCGATAAAAAACAAATGTAAATTGTGCATAGCAATTTTATAACAGCCTCTCAACGTTTGTCAGAAGGCTGCTTTTGTAAATCACTCCTTGTAATTTTTGTTGTTGGAATCAATAAAGATTCTACTACTCATACCCAAACTGCAAACCGGAGATCTTTATGTCTAGAGTCAGGGATGTGTCGTAGAATAAAGTAAAGTCCCAATGGTCGTCACCGGCTACAGCCCAGTACCTACAGTACGTGGCATGCACTATCACCAGCAGAGAGCAAGCCCCCAACCATTATTGCAGCCCCCAGAGAATCGAGACCCCGCTTAGTTATACGGTGGCTTCTCATCCACATACTCGTGGTGGCAATAATTGGATACTACATCCACAAATAATCCCTTTATACTTAGTATAATGACTCTCGGTAAGCATTAAACTTCTCAATAGCGAAATATTTTCTGACAAAAATGAAATGATCTCTTTTCTTGAAAATCAGACTACATTAGTAAATTAGTTTATTCTGATGTCTTCAACAGTTAGATATTATATAAATGTATAACGTTTTAAGTTTTCAGTTATTTCCAGACATCTATTTTAACTACTCATAACAAGTTATGATCATAAAAATAATTTTATCCGACTAAATTTTAAAAATTCACGCATTTTCATGTATTATAACAAAAGATGCATTTTCCCTCGGTTGAGCGATAAAATAAATTATATGGTAAAAACTATTCCAGTATCTAACCTAATCAAAATTCTTAGAAATTTATTTGTATATTTTTTCTGCAACTGAGAGAGAAGATATTTGCGAGATCCCCCTTTTCTTTCTTCGAAGTTATAGTGTTTTAAGGAAATTTGGAGTGCACCTTTCAACAGGGAGAAATTTAAAGAAAGAGCTACTCTGAATAATTATCAGGTAATCCTGGAAGCTTTATTTTCATGTTACTTCGCATGGAAATGAAAAATTACAAACTTTCAGGGCCACTTCCGATTCTTCAATATTTTGTTGAATATACAAGTGAATGTATTTTTTTTAGTATAATAGTAAATAGTAAGAAAAAAGAAAGTAAAATAATTCTCTTTTAATAATCATGGTGAAACCACAGAAACTTTTTTATGTCATTTTCTGTAAAGGGAGGAATTTTCAAAAACTTTGTATCCGTATTTCAATTGCTACGGCATTTTATTAAAACCTTAAAATAAACTCCCTTATAACATAGCAATCTGGAAAGATAATTTATAATATCTTCAAGAGTTTTTGGACAAATGAAATGAAATGTTAATGATCTGTTTCTGAAAAAGGTGTAATTTTGATTTAGAAAAGGGCGAGTTTGCTACAATTAGTTGCATCTTTTTTATAAATCTGTCTTGTCATCCTAGATTCGGAAAATTACACGATGTGCTCAGCCGAAAAAATCTGGTTTATTTTAAAGTTCTTTGGGTTTTAAAATTTTTTCACTTCAATGCGTCTTTCTGTTTTGGAGTTCAAGAATAGTTCCTAAGTGTCAAAAGGTTTCCTGATGAAAGTCTGACATTTTTTTCTATATATATCCTATTTCTTATATATATATATATAATTCAAGTCTAGTAACTTATTCTTTAACAAAACTATGCTTTAGTCTTTGAAATTTATTTAGTGTTGTATTAAAAAGGATTTTTCTTGTTTTAAGGGAGATAGTTCCACAATCAATTAGCTTCTTCTTGTACTTATATTTTCTTATTTGTCAATACAATATTCTTTCAAATCTAGTGCTTTTCAAGACTTCTATAATTAGTTTTGCTAAGCAATATTTTAAATATTTTCTTTTATTCGTAAGTATCAGATGTTTTCCTTTTTCCATAATTCCAAGCATAAAAAGTGTGACTTCATATAATGGAATTTTGCTTCATCAAGCTTATATTTTCATAACATAGGATTTCGATTCTTTCAAGGATAGACCTGCTTTGCAAGCGGTCAATGTTCCAAAATTATTATCTTGACTGTAGAAATATCTACTGACAGTATTTTCGAGTACAGGTAGAATTTTCATGACTTCTACGAATTGAGAAAAGAAAATAATTTCAAAGATTTGTATTTCCAGCCATAAAAGCATTGCTCAAATGTAAGACTATCTCATCATTGATGCTGAAAGAGCCAATACTGCTTAAAGGGTTATACAACACTTTCTTCAATAGAAAACAATGATTTGTAAATATTAAAAGGACTATTATCAATCAAGAAAAAATATAAAATTCACGTATCTATTTTGCATGATTTTTACTCCCTTAAGTCCTAATATGGCACTTCCTGCCACAAAAGCAATAACTTATACCTATTATTCGATCATGCAAATACTCACTGCATAATGCGTATTAAATATACAATTCTAATATACATTTACAGAATAAAATTCCATTGTATGAATTCGATTAAATTTTACATGATTTGTATCTACTCAGCTTATAATTATAACACTTTATATATTCCATTAAATTCTAATTTATTCCTATTGTGCATCTTTACACGTCCTAATAACTTGACGATTTCATTCGAATCTTCTTAACCGGAAATGGAATCTCAATCCAATATCCACATTCTTTCAGAATATTCTCATTATAGTATCTTTGTATGATAATCTTAACCTAAAATCCTCAAAACACCCTCGCGATATACATGCCAGAACCCTTTTCCCCAAGAGCGCTGTTAAAAATACTTAACTCCTGATAAATGAGGTTCCTGAATCAGGAGTATGCATTCGATAACGGTAGACACCTGCACAAAGGGAATATAAGCACCCGGAAAGGGAATCTATGGTTTCTGATAGTTAATGATGATGTCGGGCGAATAAGAAGACACTATACATTCGCCGAGATCCGATAAACAAGTCTTCATTTGTTCTGCGTACAGAAAACATTATGCTCCAGAAATTTTACTCCACTTTCTATGGCCCCCGAACATTATCACTAATCTTCTTAATCTGCGAGGGAAACTGGGAATTGATGAGTAACTTGAGATGCGAAACTTATTTCCTAGTTTAAGAAACCTTTCGTTTCAATTATCAGTTCTCGGAGTTATTATTAAAAGATGGCGAACTCGTAGGCATTTTTGAATAGGATGATGAATGCTAAGCATTAATCTTCTTAACTCCTCTGAGATTCAACTTAAAATTGGAGAAAGAAATTTGAGAAGCAACTTATTTCAAAGGGAGGGTAAATTTTCTTTCATTTCGAAGTTGCATTCCTTGATGTTTGAAGAAGAGATTTATATAAAAAAATATTTCCGTTAAGTTTCCGAAATATAATGAATACAATTTAAACTTCACGAGTGAGAACAAAGGGTTTATATTTATAAATTCTCTTGCTCTCTTAGATAAATGAAGAACAATCAGAGAAAAGAGTTTCGTTTGAGATGCTAACTTTTAAATTATATTATACAACTTTGTCTTTCATCTTCAGGTAATTTTTTCATTGTTTTCTCATTGATGGTTATCTATGTGTATCAGAAAAGACATTTTGTATTTATTTATGAATTTTCTGCATTAGTTAAGATAATGCGGTATAATTTAAGGAAAATTTATTTTTGGTTCTTAATTCAACGTTTCCTTTACCATTTTCGAATTTGAATAGTTCAATGATATTATGAGCATCATTTTCTTTATTAGTGGATCACGCATCTGTAAAATATACGTTATCAATGAGTATGCACAAAGCCGTCTCCGTAGCTCAGCTGGTAGAGCATTAGACTACAAATCTGTTTTCCGTAGTAGCATAACCCAATGACTGGTGTTTTAATTTAAAATGATATTTATGTTTTAAGCAATTTCAAATCTTTCTTTAAAATTCTTCTTTATACGAATTCATCAATATATTTATATATTAATATATTATGAATAATAATATATTAAATGAATAATATATTATTATTCATTTATATATATTATTTCATTTATATATTATGTAACAATAACCAACCTGATGGATTAATTTATATTATGGTTACATCGTAATATCATTATTTTTTTCAAAAAATGATAAATATGTGCATTATGAAGGAGATTAAAACTGTACCAATCTTGTGTCAACCATATGTGCCAGCCAGATTTAAGATTTCTTATGCGAGAAAACTGAGGTTACTTATTATTCTTCACATGCGAGAAAATATCTTGCTTAAATAAATAACAGCATATATGAGTTTGTAAAAATAGTGATTTAACAATGACCCTAAATACATTTTTACTTTATCGTATACGAAGTATTCAAAGAGAAAGTATTGTAATCGTCAAAAAATTCGAACTCGAGATTTTGATGAATCTCCACCTGAGTCCGCAAAACACAATTTTGGAATTATGTCTGTCTGTAAACACGATAACTGGAAAACTATTAGAGCTACGGGGATGAAATTTGGTATGTGGTCTTTAAACATAATTTGTAGCTTTCTGTCAAATTTTGGACAAAATCCGTCAACGGGAAGTCTGTCTGTATGTCCGCGGTCATGTGAACACTTTAACTCAAAAACTTGAATAGCGAAATGGATAAAATTTGGTACACAGTTTTATCGTCATGAGTGTAGGTCCGAATAAAATTTTAGGCCGAATCCGTCAAAGGGTTGACTGTCTGTCGGTCTATATAATTTACTTTTGAAAAGAATCCGTTATCTCCACGCGCATGCGTACTGGAAGCAATCTTCTGTGCATGATATTAAGCGTCTTTTATGACGGACTCCTGCTTGGCGCTTTTTTCTTCCCTTTTGTTCCTTTTTCTCCCTTTTGGCGAATTCTGATCCTGCTCGGATTATTTTATTTCCGTTTGTTTTGTCGTTTTCACGTGTTAGAAACTTGTTGCGTTCTTGGAATAGAGCAGATTCGAATTTTTTTATCCACGCAGGGGGAAGGGAAATGACAAATTTTCGAGAAGTATACGAGAAAGTTTAGGGGAGGCCACTCCCGCTGGTTTATTAAAGAATTCCTGATATATCCGTAAAATATTCCACGCCAATTCCACATGCTTTCTTTTCACACTTCAGTTGTTATTCTAGATTTCGAAACGAAAAACAACGTTTAGCTTTCGCAAAGTGGCATCACAGAGAGAATTTGTTCTCGAAATGTTGTAGACAGGTTTCACAGAAATGTTCTTGACACGATAGAGTAGAATACAATTTTGCGTTTCGATTTCAAGGGAAATGGTAAATAGAGAGAGGAAGGGAATTTAATTTTTTTAATGAATCAGCTTTCAACCTTCACTTTGATGAACAGATGTCACAGGTAAATTTATCGGCTTCTAGGGAAACAAAATATAATTAGTTAGAAAAAAACAATAAGATTTAAGTTTTCTTGAAAGACACAAGGGAACAAGAAATTATGGGTTTGAAACTGTTTTATTTGGAACGTGCGGAGAATCCTAAACAGAAAAAAATGGCAATTTCGAACCTCTAGTCTGAAATTTCGTGATATGACAATGTTTTAGGCTTAATTCGTTTTTTTTTGTGGTTTGATTCATCAACCATTGAATTGTGTGCGTAATGACTTTTATATCATACAGTTTACAGAAAGAATGACTTTCTGTCTGTCTATTCGTCTTACAGCAACTCTTCATAGTATACTAATTTTTCCTTTTCTGTTTTTTCAATGAACAATTTTCGCATCACCCAATTTACAGAGAGTATTCTGCTCTAAAAAATTTGTCATATTTATTAAAAATTATGAGCATTCCATCTAGGAAAGAACTGTAATTAATTGGAAATAAAAGCTGCAGTTAGAAATCTATTTTAAAGCATAATATATTAATTTAAGAATTCGAACACCAAACTGCGTTTTGTTCTAATTGGCTTCTGATTTATTTTCATTCTTTCATGTGCTTTTCTATTTACGTGTTCGAAGGTCACTCCTAGATTGTGAAATGTATCCTCATGGGTGTTTAATGCTTTTTCGACTTATTAATAAATACTCATTTCAATTCATGTATAATAACTTCCCGTATCCCAACGTTAAGTTCGGCTATTATACGCATCATATTAGGTGAGGCGATTTCTCAGATCACTTGTTATTTATTTTATCTAAAGTGCCTTAATTTTATTTTTTATATTTAAATACGTAAAATATATTTAATTTTGTTTATATTTTATTTTTGTATTGTTGCAACACATACCCCAGATATTTTAGTAAATCATTCTCACCGCAAAGATAGAACCTTTTAGAGGCGACTGTGAAAGTAGAAAAAAAGTACTAGTATTAGTTGCATCAAGTTAACCCTTTGCTGAGCAGTGTGCCAGCTTATGGCACACCTAATTTAACTCGCTTCTGAACCGTTAAATTCAACTATAAATGGAAAATAATAGGTTTAGGATAGGACTAATAGTGCTCCTTTTAGAATGTGTATAGCAGCCTTATGAAATTTCGTTTCGGAATAGGAATTATTAGGCATAAAGTTTGGGAAAATTCCTTAACTCGGAGATAAGAATTTTTTTCATTTCTGGACGTTTGCAATTTTAGCAAATTAACTCCTTCAATATTCTTGAAGTTTTAATTTATGATTTTCTGAAAGATTCAACAATATTTTTTTCAGTACATCAAGGTGGCTGTATCTAAGGGGGTTCTCATATGAGGGGGGTGACCCCAAAGGGGGACGACCCCCCTCGGAATGAAGTAAGTTTTTTTTATAAAAAAATTGTGTAGATTCTATGTCTAGACAATAAACTAAACCAATTCATGATGTTTTATCATCGTATTTCAAAAACGGGTTAACGTAAGTTCACAGCTGATAAAGTCAATTCATTCACTAAGTTAAATCCATTTTCTAATAGTGGGAATATGCACCTCGGTGCCCCTTTATTTGAAATTTCGATTAGAATTTCAATTAATTAAAAATTAAGCGAAATTTTACAGCTTTTCCTTAATAACTTCCGAAAATATTACAGCATAAAAATTATGTTTACTATACATTTCATTGTTGCAATGGAATTAAAACATTTTTCATTGTTTAAACTAATATTTATTTGCGTATTTCTCTTGCATTCTTGAAAGCAAAGGCACAATGTATTTCCTAATGCATTTTCTTTCCTTTTCTTATTTCACCAGTTTTTCTGGAAATCTGTAAACAAAGTCCTCTAAGATAGCAAATATATCAGGAAATGTATCTATCCATTAAGCTGAATGATTATGGTTGCTATGTTTTAATTCTTTTTATTAGAATATGTGCCGCGACATTTTTATTTTTAAATAAAATGTAAATTTTGCATGAGGAATAAGAAAGTGAAATTGGCGCCGGCAACTTGCAATTGTTACAAGGCACGGACAGTTTTTTGACACCTTTAGGGAAGTTCATGTTGTCAATTCTAAGCTACTAAGACAACATGGGTTCCCAAAATTTGAAGTTTAAAATTACTTTTTAAGGGAACCATGAATATTAAATTATGCATAAGGGATTCAATTGAAACTATATTCCCAGCGAACAAACCGGTCGCCAAAGATGGCTAGTGAAGAATAAACAAAGAAACTTGCACTGCCATCTGAGAAATCGTAATTAGTGTTTCTGACACTTGGTGAGGGTGATTGAAACCGAAACTTCGTTATTCCATACTCCTTGAAAGTCTACGAAAGTAGCTAAGACTGCGTGAAACCATTGTCAAATGATGTCAAAATATACTCGGCTTCTTTGAACAAAATTGCAACTGATTTATGGGAACCACTTGATGAAGATAACAATTTCAACTATATTGTCTCTACTAATAATAAAGGAGAAAGTGTGTGTGTGGTGTGTTGGACCTCTACAGGACAGACCGCTAAACTTGGACCTACGAGATTTGGCACAAACATACTTTGAAGGGTGGGAATGTATTTTTCCCTTTTTTGAAATTTTAATTAATTAAAAATTAGACGAAATTTCCGCGTTTTTCCAGTTACAACACAAAACTCATTTTTACACCGTCTGGAAGTGCAAAAAAAACCCCACTTTTCAAAGCTATCAATGAAATTTCCGTACAGTGTTTTCTCGAATTTTAATAAATTTAAAAAAATATTTTTTGGTATAATTTACAACAGTACTTTTCATTGTTGCAGCGCAATTCAAACCGTTTTCATTATTTAAACAAATATTTAATTGCATATTTTACTTTCATTGTTGTAATCTGAGATAGGATTCTAATACATTGCGCTTTCATATTTTATTTCATCAAGATTTTTGTGAAATCTGTAAACCAAGCTCTCCGAGATATTGCTTTGCTTACATTAAGAAATATATCCACTAAGCCGAATGATTATGGTCGATGTGCTACATGCTGCTGGCCATAAAATGTGCTGCGTCGTTTCAATGTTGAAATCAAATGCATATTTTACAAGAGGAATAAGAAAGTGAAGATAGTGCCGACAACATGGAATTAGAGGTTACATGACATTGTCAGTTATTTGTCTCCATTAGGAATATTTATGTAGACAATGAACAGAAGAGGTCCAAGGTCACTAATAGAGCATGGATTAAATATTTACCACAATCTGAAGTTTAAAATTACGTTTTTAAGAGAACCATGAATATAAGATGATGCAAGATTCAATTTAAATCATATTCTCGGCGAAGAAACTGGTCGACGAAGGCGGCTAGTTTGAAACAAAGAACACTTTTTATTATGAATGTGCATGGTTTTTAAACAATGAATGCTTCAAATAAAAAATTTAAATATTATGCAGACATCAAAAATATTATTGAAATTATAAACTTTTTAGCAAATTGCTCCTTTTCCCAAAGCCTTCTCTTTATTCATGGTACTAAATAAGTTGATATAAACTTTTTCTGTGAAGCATATCTTTCTAGTTGCACTGAAAATAAAACTAAATTTTTCTGAGTGTCAGCAGGACAAGCTACTTCCATCTCAGTTAAACTATAAGGCTCGCCATGACTAGAATCTCCGATGACTGGTATAGGCTGTTAAGTTGATGGACGAACATTCCTTTAACCTCTAAAGTATTTATTTTGCTTCTCGCGTTCGGCGAATAATAGCTCGCTGCGAAATCAGAATTCAGTTACTGGCTGTGTCTCGACTGGGTGAAAAGCCGTGGAGAGCCAATCATTTTCAAACGAAATGTCGAAAACGACTCAATTAACAGTCTGTAATCTAATTATCTCCTCTGAAAGTGAACTATGTCAGAATGTAAATTTAAGGAAAAGTGTTCGCGTTGATTACTAGTGTGACATTAAACGTTGTAATTTTTTTCATTACATTTTTGTACTGAATTGATGGAGTTTTGCGATTTACAGTCTAATTCTTTTAGCATTTTATAGTTTTCTGTGTTAATAATTTGCTTAAATATACTTGGTATTTAATTACAGTATAATCTCGGTAAACCGAAGTAAAGGGAGGGAAGCCGTTTAGGATAAAAAAATTTCGGTTTATCCATGAGCGTCTATTACTGTTTCGTATCTAATTATCGTATGTAATTCTGACATGTTGTGAGTGTAAAACGAATTCAAACATCTTTCTGTATGCTACGCTTATGTTCTTTATTACAGTTAACCCTCCGTCGGACGCAATGCGCCTGACAGGCACATCTAAACAATTTGTAATAAATGTTGTTAATGCCCTTTAATTTTAATATTAGCATTCTAAAATTAATCACTGATTTTCTTGGGGAGGCTTGCAAGAAAAAAGTGGGGATATCGTTTCAAAATGTCTCGCCTTCGAAATTTTTTCCGTGCAAAGCAATACGTCTTTTTTGGATTTGCGATTTCAGAAGCATTTCGGATAACCCAGGTTCGGTTAACCGGGGCTTTACTGTATTTCATGAATAAAAGGGTCTTACAATATTTAACTTAAACATATTATTAGATAATTCTCTTTATAAGCCCTGCAATGCATTGATTTTTTATACCGTCTAGAAGATATATTTTTTTCCTCCTTCTAATTTTCAAATATCTGCAGAAGCCAGCGGGGTTTTCTTCCCTTTTCTTTCTCGTGGACTTCAAAAATATGGCGCGTTTTGTGTTTAACATCATTGTGCAGTGAAAAGAATCAAATATGTATTTTAGAAACCCCCTTCATGATTGGGTACAAAACTGGATCCAGAGCTACAATTTTGGTATTAAAGCCAAATACCAAATTTCCTTTATTTAGCTTATTCGGCTTTGAATTATTGAGCGTATATACTCACAAATAAACCAAAAAAATTATTTACGCTGGGAAATTATTTTATACCACTGTAATGAATTGTGAAATGGGAAATTTATAGAAGGCAAAACAAAACGCATTTACTTTTTTGAATAATATGTCCTTCTATATGCGCCCTTTTCTAGCTAAGCGAGTCCATGTGGGATAAGAACTACTACTACCACAAGAGTCTTTCTCTTCTATATTAGAAAGTTTATTTTAAATATAAAAGCAAGTTCATTATAGTACGAATTAACTTCAGCTCGTCTGATTTAATCGATACAACGGATAGTAAGATCTATAGTGAAATAAATTGTTTTTAGGAGTATATTTTCTGCCAACTCTGAGAAACATTACTTCGAAATGTAAGAAAGTTCATTCTATCTTTTAAATATTTGCTTTTCACCCTAACTTCGCGTTTAATCTCAGCAGAGATAAAAAGAGAAGAACATTTTATTTACCAACTTAATCAAAAATTATTATTAGTTGTACGTCTTTTAAAAATAACTCTGAAAAGTGATAATTGAAACGAGACATACCCAATGCAGAAAATTTAGAAAATAAATTTATATCTCAACTCAGCAATTCCCAGTTGCCTTCGCAGATTAAGAAGATAATACTTGAGGGCCTTAGAAAATGAAGTCGAATTTCTAGAGCACATAACATTTTTCACGCGTCTAACAAATGTAGTCATGTTTATCGGATCTGGGGAATATTTATATGGTGACTCCTGATTCAACTGACATCATCATCATCTATCAGGAACCACAGATTCCCCTTCCGGGAGATTATATTTCCTTTATGTCCGGCTTTGTCATTATCGAATGCGTACTCCTGATTCAGGAGCCTCATTTATCAGGAGTGAAATATTTTTAATAGTCACCTTGGGAGAGAAAGCTGACTGGTGGATCCTCGGGAGGGCATTTTGAGGCTTCTAGATTATGATTGTCACGCAAGGTCTTCTATACAGTGGGAATCTACAGTTCTGGAAGAATTTGAATGTTGGAATTGGAACATGCACAACAGCCATTTTCGGCCAAGATTATTCGAATGAAGTTGTCTAGTTGTTAGGGCGTGTAAGAATGCATGATGAGTGTAAATTAGGTCTATGAAGAAATGGGGGATGATATAAATGAGAATATGAAACTTTTCCTCGTGACTGATATTAATTTCTTTTCATTTGGATTATAACGCCCTGATGTTACTTTCATTGTAAAGTTATTTCATCCTTACAGACAGAACACATAATTTAATTCTCTCACATAATTAACATTATGATATCTGTTTTGCGATCAATAAATGTTTTGTAATTTTTCTATTTGGAAATATTTCATTGATAAAAAAAATCACGTTGAATGGGCGTTTGGTTTGAGAGTGAATTTGAATCAATGAAATGAATAATACTGATATTGGAATTCGAACTAATTTTTATATTCATTGAAAGTTTTCATGCTAAATTACTTTGCATTTAAATTCTTATTTCGAGAGAATTTAACGATGATCACTATGAACAAACTTAGTTACATTTTTGTTACTTTGTTGTAATCTTCTCGGACGAATATTTTGTTAAAAGATAAGAACTAATAAACATATTTTATTAATAATGTATTATTAATGCGAAATGGATTTTTATATAAAAATTGATTAAAATGTTACAGTAGTTCCTTGGTTTTTATAAAAGCTTTAGAGAATTGATTATTCAGTAATGCTTTTAATTATGTCTCTACCATTATATTCTATAAGTACTGTAATCATAAGTAATTAGCTCCAACCCGCCCAACTAAGCATACAAGATCGTTTCAGATAATAATATGGGTACTGTGGCCCACTCAAAATAACCTTCCAGCGAGCGCGCCTGCGCAAATTTTACGACAAACGGGATTTTTCATACCATGTTCTCACATTCGGAGTCAAAACTGTCTGAAGGTCATTGCTATTCCTTCATGCGACCCCTTTCTTCAGTATTAAATTGGTTTATCCGAGTTTCAAGATGATTTCATACTTTTTTATGTTTCTGTAATACAGTTTACGCCGCGCGCCCGCTGTGTAATTTGATTATATTTTTCAAGTCTTCATGTTTCAGATTAGTAATTACACATACAGAGCGCATTACGGCGACTTAATATTTCATTTTACATTGTCAAAATTATGTAATATGTAATACGCCTGACAATAATCCACCAAGCCGAAGAATTTTCTTGTAAAACATAGCCCTCAGTCATTTGAAAAACCACCTCACTGCTGGAACCCAAAAAAGCTGATCATCGTCATATGGCATTACCATGTCTTTAAGTCGAAATTATACATCACAACCTGAAAAAGTAAGTGAACAACAACAGGCATTGAGAAAAAGGGCTTGTGGCTTGTGTCTGAAACAAAGAAAACAATCATTAAAATCCATGAAATGCAGTAGGTGCAATATATAGTATACTCGTAAGCGTCTATCTCTAGCAAAAGTTCAAAGTTTCGAATGCAAGGGCAATCATTAGAAACTAAGAAGAAAGTCTTTGTTGTACAATTTTAGTTTTTATTATAATCTTTTTTATTATATATTGCATAATACCTTTTTAGAAAATAATAGTATTAAATCCCATTGTTTTCTCTGATTTCAGTATAATTTTAGATTTTGCAAATAATATAAAAATTAATTTTCACTCTTGATGAAAAGATGTGCTTTTCTGACATTTCTCTTATTTTTATTATGATATAACTTACAACTGCCGTAGTAAAAATGAAGAAAATTATTACGTATTATAGAGTACGATACGCGCCTGCTCGTGTAAAAAATTATAGCGTGCCTACTGGAAGAATAAACCACATTACGATCGTCTCATGTGTCGAAGCCTCTCAAGAGAAGTACAACTCGCCATCGGCGATAGAGCCGTTAACCACCTAAGGCAGCATTTATATGTGTTAGGGGAAACGAAAACTTGCAGGAGTACTCGGGAAACTTCTCATTCTCGTACTCAAGATGTCCCTTTCAGTGGAGTTATTAATACAATAGTTAAAAGTTCTGTAAATGTGCTATAGCACTCTTAAGGGCAATTGTTTTATTTAAACTAAGAAAATTCTGGTTTTGAATAGATTTCTGACAAGCTTCGCAAACTTTTCATTAAAATACTAGAAAAACCCTAATAGAATATTTCAAAGTAATTAAATAAAAGAATATTTATAATATTGAAAGTGCATGATTTTTTTTGTAGGAGTTATTTTGCCTAAATTCTTTTTATGCAAAATAATACTAATTTTATTTGTACATTAGGAAGTATATCGATTTCTAGTTGAAAAAAAGTTTTTCTAGTAAAGAAGAACTAAGAATTTTTCTTAGTGAGAATAGAGCAAGGTACTTCCATGTCATGGACTACAAACCTGTCCATGACATGAATCTTTGATCACTCACATAGGCTGTTAAGTTGATAGACGAACATTCCGTTTAAGTATTTATTTTGCTTGCGCGTTCTCACAGAATAGTTCGCTACCAAATCAGAATTCAGTTACTGGTAGTGTCTCGGCTAAGTAGAAGTGCTTTAGCGAGGCAATCACTTTCTGACGAGATGTCGAAAACAACTCAATTAACGGTTTGGAAACTAATTATCAACTTCGGAAGTGAATTACATCGGAATGTTACAAGTTAAAGAAAGTGGCTAGTATCGATTTCTTAGGATGTACCTATGAAATGCTGTAATGGTTTTCTTCATTTTTTCTAATGCTTAATCGATGCACTTTTGTTAAGATATTCGCTCTTTAAAACTTGACAGTTTTCTTCGCTTATAATTTATTGGAATCTATGCGGATTCCAATATATAAATGATGTTTTACAATAGTGTATCTAGGATATACGCGCGACCTTTCGTGTTGGCATAGAGGGCGCGCCCGCTGGAAGATTAAACCCTTATGAAATGACAACTACAGCACCAAAATTTGCCAACGTGAAATATAAAGGACATCATGGAATTGTCCATCCTTTAAAAAAATCAAATATAAATATTAGTATTCATAATGCATAATGAATGTTTTATTAGAGTCTCCTATTAAACTATTTGTATTCCATTCACTGCTTTTTAAAAGTTTTTGCAATACAGAAGTTATGAAGTGAATCTTATATGAATAGTTTAAGAGGAAATTCTTATAAAACATTAATTGCGTATTGTAATATTATATTCTTCAAAGATTCCAATAAATTAAACTCCTGTATTGCATAAACTTTTTGTATATCACCTGGAAATTATGACGAACAGATATCTTTTTTGAAGTACTTTTGTCTTGATAAATAGCAATAAAAACATTTTAAAGTAATTTAAACCCTTTCAGCAACAAATTATAAATTAACCGCATTCGTATCTTTGATACACTTACAGAATTGTTATCACTTTCTCAAATAAAAACTTGTATTGCGAAAAGAAGGAAGTAACGTAAAATTTACCTTATATACGGAATGCCGGATATTGATAACTTATTTTACATTTCATAACTTATTTTACATTTAACCTTCCAGTGGGCGCGCATATGCAAGATGTACACTAGGCAAAAAATATCGTTTTATATCTTTTTACCAGAGGAATGCAACAAAAGCTTGACGTTGTCTATTCTCATCGTTTGGAATTCGAGGATTTAGTAGGACTCTGCGAATCTGCTATTTTTATTTCTGAGATACGAGCGACCGTTGCAATGAAATGATTATGAAACTGACTTCTTGCTTTTTATATCTAAATTTCGATTGTTTTATTTCTTCCATATTGTTTTTACAGTTCCATATCACAAACTTAAATATTTCCTTTGAAATGTTAGCAATTTCATTTATTTTATTTTCCCGTCATTCAACTAATTCTTTGATCATTAAATTTTTTGGTGTTTCATATTTATATTTTTTCCATTCCTTTTTTAAATAAAAATTATTTAAAGCAGTTGTACTTACTACCCTTTACCCAATTACAATCTAATTTTAATGGTTACCTTCTTAAAAAATGATGTTTTACAATAGTGTATCTAGGATATACGCGCGACCTTTCATGTTGGCATAGAGGGCGCGCCCGCTGGAAGGTTAAACCCTTATGAAATGACAACTACAGCACCAAAATTTGCCAACGTGAAATATAAAGGACATCATGGAATTGTCCATCCTTTAAAAAAATCAAATATAAATATTAGTATTCATAATCATAAGGAATCATAAATCAAATTGATAATTTTCTATTCTTATTTAATTATAATATTATATTTCAATTCAAAACGGTAACTGTAAGATTTATTTAAAATATTAAAGCTGTTCAGATTTCATTTGTACCATACTGACCACCCCGATTTTGGAATATTTTACGCTGAGTTTACTTAACTTACACCAGAAAACCTGAATTCCTAAAATTAATAATTTAACCTCGATTAAACTTGAATATTCAAGTATTATTTCCCATATCCACATACTTTCTTTTCACACATCAGTTGCTGTATTATATTCCGAGATGAAAGGAAATATTTAGTTTCTTAGAATGGCAACAGAGCGAGAGAATTTGTTATTGAAATGTTGTAGATAGTCTTGACAGAACAGCGTAGAATATATTTTACACTTCAATTTCAAGGGAACTTGTAAGTTGAAAGTGAAAGGCTCAAACTTTACTTTTGATAAATCTGTTCTCAACTTAATTTTAATGAGGTAATGTCACAATGTGTTGGTTTCTAGTTTGAGTAAGGGAACAAAATATATTTAATCTGAAAAGAAATACGTGCATAAAACTTTCTTAAAAACAGCAAAATAATAAATTATCGTTTCGAAACCGATTATTATGAAGCATTTCGGGTATTCTAAACACAAAACTAATTAAATTATCATAATTTTGTTCGGAAATCCGTTTGAAAACAGAATAATACTATAAAAATATCTTCAAACCGTCAAAAATATCAGCTTACGTTTAGAAATGTCTACGAAATATATTTTTTTTTAAAAAAAAAATTAATAAATATGATGCGTTCCGGTAAACCAGCAGCAATGAATAAATTTTAATAAAACATGGTTTTACACACCTTGTACTACGGACTATAAATATTTTCTAAAGATTTATTTATTTTTGACTTTAAAGCAGTGCTCAAGCTTTATTGTGTCTTATCACAGATTTTATCAAAGCCCCGTTTGCCTGAAATTCCTGCTGATGTCTCAAGAAATATAAGAGGAATGAAATATATTCTGTGGTCTTATATTGTTGTAGATAAGTTTTTTTATTATAATTGTTTTTCTCGTTCCTACAAATTCACTTTAAACCGTTACACTTACAAATAACGAATTTTTATACAACGAATGATTTTTCTTTTTCCTCAATATTTTTAAAATAAAGTATTTGGTTTTGTGGAACCCATAGTTGAAATTAAATTTAAAATAACATCCGTACAAAAATGTCCGATTGAGAAATGGAAAAAAAATCACAATGATAATTATGAAATAGCCGATTATTAATTTTTTTAAATACTCATATATAATTAATTTTATAATGTAAAAAAGTTATTATATGTGCACTTTTTTTATTTGTATAACAAACAGCACATTTTATTAGCGAAATTACTTATATTTATCATTATATTAAAACGAAAATGCCATTTTGAATCGATATTATTGGAAATTTAGAGGAGATGTGGACTCATATATTAATACAAAATAGCCGTTAAACAAATGATTTACATGAAACGACTGTTCTATGCATAATTAAGTGCATAATTCCTTTTGTAAGTACTTTTGACGCATAAACTTGTAAACTACTTTTAACTTTTAATCAATGTTTTAATACATATGCATATTATTCAATCAAAATAATTGAAAACTTTGTGCGGAAATAATTGTAAATTGCATAATTAAAATAAATAGAAACCGTTAATTAGAAATTTTAATGCATTTCCTCATAACACGAAAACTTTTGCAACCACCACTGTGGAAACTTATCATGTAAAGTAAAGAACAGTACTAATGGTGATATTGTGTCGCAATTTTCAGATGAAGATAATAACTAAAATTTTATACAGATATAGTTTTAAAATGTATTATTCAATTTTAAGAATGAGTTAATACAAAATTGCTGTCGGTATATGATGTTAAATAATTTCATTTGCACTTCAGCTGTACAGTATAGTTTTCCAGTTGTCCCGAAAAAAAATTCTAAATGAGAAAGGAGAGCTGCTTCTATCTTGGTGAAACTAGTGTCCTACCGCCACAAGATAAACCCTAGACACCAGACATGCCGGTGGTGGTTGTTATGGAAACGGGATATTCCACTGCATTTTGAGATGAAGGAAATGAATTTATTTCATTTGGTGTAGATAGAATCGGCGGAAGTCTGATTTCTCTTTGTACTTCGTTCGAAAACGAATTCTTCGCCTAACGGAAGTGCGCTGAGTTTACCAAATGTCGCAGTTGATTTTATACCCGTATCTCTCATCTCTTCGACTCATCTATTTGAGGCAAATCTGCGCAGATTTTTTGTCCTGGCGGTAGGACAGTACAAGCGTCTTAGTGACGAATCTTTCGTCACTCGTATTGGCTGTTAAGATAATAGAACAGCATTCTTTTAGCCTCTTAAATATCTATTTTTCTGTAATCTTTCTTCTAATAGTATTTTTAAATCAATTTAGAATTCAGTGAATAATAATGTCCTGACTAAGTGAAAAGCCAGGCAGAGGAAATCACTTTTAGAAGAAATGTCAATTATCTCATTTGAAATTGAATTATATCAGAATTCAAATTAATCAATAGTTTTCGCTAATTTTTCGTAATGAATTAATGCACGTTTACTGAGTTCTTTATATTCTAATTCTTACAGACGTTTGCTGTTTTTCTGATAATAATTTATTTGATTATACGTGGAATATAATACTTTGATGCATAATTTTGTTCTGCAACAGTGTCCTTTAAAATAGCAATTAAAGGTCTACGAACCTTGAATCCTTTTCTTTATTCCCTGGGAATCGAAAAGGTTTCGTTTTTCCTACTTTTAATTTTAATAAATTTTATAACAAAGCAAATGAAATAGGTTCAAAAAAGAATTAAATGCATTTTTAGCCTTTTCAGATGCAAGATATAGGTATAAATTGATCTGCTTTGACATCAATGATGCAATTAAAGCGTGCTTTCTTTCTTTGTCAATAATCACACAGAATTACATTTAACTAGTAGTGATAAAAAATTTCCAGTAAATATTTTGCAATATATACGCCAAATACTTTGACGTTAAAAGGAAAGAAAAGCAAATTAACTCATGTATTTCAGAATTTGAAATGACACTTTTTTGTAAAGTTAAAATATTTTAATACATAAATTCAGAATATAGCTCAAAAATATAGATATAAGAATGTAGAATATAGCTAATATATCTTACAAAACTTAAATATTTTCCAACATATTTTAGCTATATTCTGCATTCTCAAAACATAAGTGTAATAATGAAAATTTTAAGTCGAATGACGCAAAAATAGAACAAGATAAAAAAAACATTCACTCATCAAAATATGTTTTTCCGCTTGTATTACATACTTTCTTCTCTACACTATGGTGATTAACTTTTAAATAGAGAGGTTCCATACTTCTTAGCTCTACCCTTACTGGTGCAGATAAACTAGTACTTATCTGATTCAAAAAAAGGAAATGAATATTGAAAAAAAATGAACATTAACTGAAATAACTTTTTAAAATAAAAGTTTCCTGTCTTCAAGGAGGAAAAATGCATCGATACGAAAAAGCATCATTCCTCCTTTTGGAATAAGTTATTTCAATAATTTTTTCTTCTAACTTTACACATAATTCTAATTTTACAAATCGCAACGAAGTTAAAAGGATTGCGGCGTTACATTTACCAAATTACTCCAAAATTCCTGGATTTGACTTCCTTTAAAATAAGTCCAAGAACTGATAACTGAAACGCGAGATAGCCAATATCCAAAACTTGAAAATAAGTTTCGCATTTCCAATTACCCAACAACTTCCAATTTCCCTCACAGATTAATAAGATTAGTGATAATACTTGCGGGCCTTAGAAAATAGAGTCAAATTTCTGAGGCCATAACATTTTTCAAACTCCGAATAAATGAGGTCTAGTTTATTGGATCTGTGCGAATATATAGTGTCACCGCATTCACCTGACATCATTATCATCCATCAGGAACCATAGATTCCCCTTCCAGGTCCCTTTGTGTCGGTCTCTGTCATTATCGAATTCATACTGCGAATTTAAGAGCTTCATTTATCAAGAGTGAAAGAATTTCAACAGTCCACTTGGGAGAAAAAGTTCCGCCGTGGATCCTCATGAGGGCACTTTGAGGCTTCTAGATTATGATTGTCACGCTAAGCCCATTGCAGTGGCAAAGTTCGCCTGGAAAATGAATGCTGGAATTGGAACATGCAACACAGCCATTTTCGGTCACGGTGATTCAAATGGAGTTGTCTAGTTGTTAGGGCGTGTATGGACGCACAATGGGTGTAAATTATCAGCAAGTAGATTATAAAGTAGTGTAATTATAAGCTGAGTAGATACAAATCGTTTCAGTCATTAGGAATAAATATGAATATGGAACACTGCCTATTAAGCATTGATATGTTCTTACAGACTGTTTCTTTCGGATTATTATTGCAAATGTATGTATTTTGAAATGTAGAAGGCCATTATTAACCCAAATGAATGAATGAGAAGTTTCACAATAAAACTATCTTTTCCCGTCTGAATAAAGAATTTGTTTATATTATTTCAGAAAACACTGCACTTTTGTAAAAACATAACAACATGCGCTTTACATAAGCAACAGAAAATCTTAGTAATTAATTTGAAGTTTTTTTTCTAGAAAAGACTTTAGAAACACACTGAATAATGTCTCATTTTGTAGCTAAACTTATTCGGAGACAAATACCGAAATTTTGAATAGCGATCAGATGATTAAAGGTGGAACCGGTGCTATAATCATCCGGGAGGCGTGGCGTTGCGGACTGGTCATCAACCGGTGATATAATCATCCGGGAGGCGTGGCGTTGAGGATATTTGACTAAAAGTCAATTCCAAGACTAAAAGTCAAAAGTCAATAAAAGTAAGGGAACTGTGAGTGGTACGGGTAAATCATTTAAGAAATCTGGCCTCGAACCATCTATCTTTGGTACATAACTGAAGACTCTACCAACAAGCAACCATGGCTGCTTTTGTACTTTTAATCAATAGATTGAAAAACTTCTTTCGATCGATATCCGTTTTTGTACCTAACCACATGGATAATAAATGATTAAGAGCCGCGGTAGTCACGTGTTAGAATCTTAGCTAAGGAATCCAAGAGTTTCGGGTTAGAGACCCGATTCCGTGGAACAGACCTTGTGAATCTTAAATTCGTCGAGGATCTAACGTCCTCCCACTGAATGTTGTACTGTATAATGGAAAGAGGAGTGGATGCAGTCTCAGGTGTCATCTTCATCAGTTGAACATAGTTCAAAATCATAAAGCACACTCAAAATTTGACCTCATGCGGCTTAAAAATGGGATGCTCAACAAACTAAATTAAAAACCAAGGGCTTAACTCTTTAATCCAGAGAGGACATTTTCCTCCCAGCTCCTTTAAAACCGGGGGTTTGGAGAGGATGCCACATTGAAGTGAACTCTTCCATTCAGTGTGGTCTTTCCCCCACCATCACACTCCCCGCTATTCAAGGCAATAAAGGTGTCAGTGTCTCACTTTGATTGATTTTCCGCGAAGGTAGAACCCAAGTGGCCCTGACTGAAACGGGTTGTGAAAAAGACCCCAACAAGGATAATTGGACCCCCTACCACTCTTATCAATGGAGCCACCCCACAAACGAAGACAAGCGCCTCAAACTGGCCGTAGTAGGCGTTAAGGCGAAACCTGTAGACAGCCCGGAACCGCCTGGCTAGGTATAAGAGGGTTAAAGTTTAACCATTAGTAATATTTGGTGTTCAGAAAAAGTCTGATTTCGGTAAAAATGCGGAATTTTTAAAATTTATTATTTATTTATTTATTAAAAATTTAACTCCATTATCATCTCAAAAACATTAAAAATGCTCGCCTGACATGCAGAGGGTGTTCACACAATTTTAGAACGAATTCGTTTTAAAATAGTAGGATGCTTGGAAATATTTATTTTCACAACAAATTACATTTTTGAAGATATAAGGTATCATTTGCAACAAAAATGTTTTGTTTACATGTAAAATGGCGATTTTAAAGAAGCGATGGATGGAGGACTACGTTTTTGCTTTTACCAAAGAGAGTTAATCTTATTCAGTTATTTAAAGACGCTGTGAAAGTCATGTTTTTTTTATATCTGAAGCTACAATAGGTAATATTGTTAAAAAATCGTCCAAATTTGATTTAAAGTGGGAAAATTATTCCAAATACGTATGCAATGTAGAAACGTAGTTCTTCAAATATTGCAAATGTGAGATCTTTAATGTTAAACGGAAATCCTCCAAGTCAAAGATTTGTTCCAATATCTTTACAGTGTTCAGTATCATCTGTAAACAAAATTATTAACACTGGTTTGAATCCCAAAAGAAACAAAAAAAAAAACACAATTTTCATCGTCTTTCTCCACGTGATATCGCTAAAGGCTGAACACACTGCAGAATTCTTTATAAAAAGCATTTATCCGAACAAAAATGGAAAAATGTTGTAACAATAGATGAAGCTTGATGGCTATAAAGCTTCTATTATTATGTAATTAATTAAATGACTGCACGAAAAAAATTCAATTTATTATCATCAAAGAGGAGAAAAAAATCTTAAAACATGGTTCAAAGAATCTAAAGAAAGTTTTCCTAAGGAAATTATGATTGTTGTTGATCTTTCACATAATGGCCAAATAAAAGTAAAGAGAGTGGATAAAAATGTTACGATCAATTCTACATACTACCAGTAGCATATTTTATTTACATTAAAATATGAAATAAAATCTCTTTACCCACAATGCCATCAATCAGTAGAACTGAACTAAAACAAAGCGAACAATCGCACATCACAATCCACTGTTAATTTCCTGGACAAAATAGAACAAGAAGTCGGTATTAAGACTATAACGTTCACTGATATTCCTGGAGAATAGTTCTGTACCACCCATGACTTTTTGAGATTTCAGACTTTTAAAAACCGCATTATTCCAACGTCGACCTACAACCTTTTCTGGACTTTGGAAAGCTTTTTAAGAGAAATGGATACCTTCTCCGGTACACAAAAATAATTATTGTTATGGAAGGTACGATGTAGAAAGTTAGTTACAAAAACGGGTTATCAAGTGAACACATCAAATACACAAAAAATATGTAAAACAATTCTTAAAATACCATAAAAATCGTTCTAAAAATGTGCGAAGAACCTTTGTAGTTGATGAAAACTGGATATTATTTTATTCACTTTGGTTATCGGTATCCTTCTGAACCAGTTGCCCCGTCTGTAAAACAATGCTGAAAGTCAAAGAGTACTATTTTAAGTGCTAACATTTTACAGTAATCGAATTGCATTCTTGTATATTTCCTCTCAAAGCAATTAACTGTGGCCTTGATGTAACTTTCTGACGCTTCTCTTATGCTAAATCAATAGCAGACGATTTTTACAGTCAAATAGCCTTCATTCAACGGTCGCAATCATTTCGACGCCACTCCACCCTTGCATTAATGCGAAAAGGAAGAGCCCATCCCCATCTGAAACGATTAAACGGCCTTTTAACAGCCTGAGTGCGCATTTTAAAGTAATTTCCAGGAAACAGAAAACGACACAGTCGAGAGAAGACACCGGGCACTTTAAATTCCAGACTTTCTGAACAGGAAGGGGCTTAACAAGCCGTCCGAAGACTTTGACAGAGATTGATGGAGGACATGGCTTTTGCAGCTTCTCCCTCAGTCTCTCGGAGGCAAATTAAAATTTTGCCTTACAAAGGGAACATTTTAACTACCTTGCTGTCCCGTGTTTTGGATTTTGGATAATACATGTTGCCTTAAAGTCTCTTCACGCGTGGAACAATTGAAGCAAACTCTTATTATGCTGTGCAAACAAATTTGAATTCTTTTAACTTTGGAATACAGGGTTGAAGAAATCTCAAACATCCTCCTATAACAGGGATTTTGGTGAAGAAATAGGAAAGTTATTTAGTTGTTTTTATTACCATTCTTTTCCTTTCTTGTAAACGAAGTATTGTAATCATCAAAGAATATGACACTTTGAGATTTGGATAAATCTTCACATTTTAGAGTTCGGGACTAAAAGGCACAAATTTGGAATGCCTAGTCCCATGGTAACTCATAGATACAACGAGCTAGAAGTATGAAATTTTGTATGTAAGATTTACATCATAAGTAAATATATCTCTCAAATTTTGAAGGATTCCTGTCAATGGAAAGTCTGTTTGTGTGCCCGTCCATTTGCATGAGAGCGCCATAATTCAAAAAGGCATCGAGTTATATCGATTAGATTCGACTTATGATTTGCTCACAAGAATTGTAGATGTAACCTTAATATTGGACGAGATTTGTTATCTGGTTAATTGCCACCTGTAATGTCTGCTTGTGCAGAAGTGAGCTAGATACCTCAGAAACGCAACAAGCTAAATGCGTGAATTTTAATATGATATCTTTGCCTGAAACAGATCAACGGGAAGAGGTCAAAAATGCATACTCGATTCTCCTTACTATACTATGAATCTGAATTCAAAATGCGACATATAACATTCATCGATGGTGTAATAATCAGTTTGTTACCACTGTATGATTGTAAAACAAAAAGTGTATGAGTCTATCAAATGGATTTGTAGGTAATGTTGTATCTGTGTAAAAATCCTTACTCCTCAGACAGTCTTAAAAAATATGTTAGGAAAGTATATAATATAATGACTCTACTACTTAACTCCTTAACCGGTCAAATTTTTTACCAGAAGAGTTGAGAAAAAAGGCATATTTTTTTGCTGCAAATTGCTTTCTTATCGCTGATTTCAAATCTGAAATCCATTTTCCCTGTACAAGCCCTAGTTTTTATGCAGTTTGATATTATATGATGTTAAATGGCCAAAAATTCACGGAAAAAAGCAGCTGATTTATTAGCCTCCAGGTGGAATTCGCTTGAATCCTCTGAAAAATTTCATTCTTCCGAAAAAGGAATCGAGGCTTTCCGGCGTTCTTTTCATAAGTCAAGCAATTAACTTACTGCCTGACTAGGGTGCCAGGTCTTCTCGGAAAATTAGTTGTTACATTCTATAACCCAGCAGAGAAACGGTTATTTTTGGATCGCAGCAAGTGTAGCCTAAATGTGCACTATTGCGTACTGATGATGTTTATGGATTTGTACCATTTGGCAATTCAGTGTATTTGTGAAAAGCTCATGACGACATTCACTTAATAACTTACTGCTATATCACGAGCGCAACTCGATCATTTGTGTAGATCTGAAAATATATAACTTCCTGTTTGGCCAACAGGGAGGATTCAAATATTTCCATTCTACTTTTGCATGTGGGGCGGCCGAGTTGGAGCGAAACATTGGATCCAGAAGGAGTGGCCTACCCTTGAGACTCTGGAAACAAGCACGCCAAACAATGTTGTCACACAATTGTTATATCATATTATAGTTAATCCTTTACTTCAGCTCAATCTTGGCTTGACGAAGCAATTTGTCAAGGAATTGAATGTTGATAGTGAACTGTTTCAATACATAATTTCTTCTTTTTCTACTTTGTCTTAGATCCAAGTTGATGCATCTGTTGAACTTCATGTTCGTGCATTTGTGTGTGATCATGAATTTGTCAGGAAGATGAATGAATGGGAGACACGAGTGCAAAGCTCCATTTCCTCTTGATCAAGTCCCCAAGAATCTTGGGGATGTAAGTGATGCACTGGTAAAGCTTTTTCATCAAGATTTCACGACGGTGGAAGAATGCTACCAGGACAGCTGGGACAAACATATGATTGCTGACTGCTACTACAGCATCTAACGACATTGCCCTCATAAAGTCTACAAGTGAAAATTCTTGCTTGTATTGTGCCAATTACTCTTAAATAGTCAGATTTTGCCTATTGGATTTACGAAGAACATTTTTTTCAACTTCTGATTGAACTGCTAAAAAGGCAGACAAGTAGTAGGAGGTGGGCGAATGTGCATGTCTCTAACTATAAACTCAACTACTGGTCAGTTTGAGCTGATCTATCGACACGTAAACATGGTTTGTAGAATTGATGCTCTGCCGTGAGAGTTGCGTAGTGTTATTCGCTTTCTTCAAGTAGAAGTTTGGTTTGTGGAAAACGATTAGTGCAGATGTTTCTTCTCAGACTCTACGACAACTGCGAAGAGTCATTCTGACTTCTGGAGTTTTCCTCATTGAGACCCGCCGTATAAGCCCGACTTAGCGACGAGTAATTTTCATCTCTTCCCTGAATTGAAGAACTGGCTAGGAGGCCAAATCTGCAAGAAAAATGAGGAGATTCAAAACAACATTAAGATCCATCTCACATCGCTGGAACAAATTGGATCTTCAAAGAGGGGATCGGAAACCTGGTCCACTGATATGACAAGCTTTACGGTGATTATATCGAAAGTAACCATGTTTGAAGATAACTTTTGGTAATACATTCATTTTGTTCTCTGCTCTTATCTTTTTTTTTCAGTCTATCTGAGGTTGAGAAAAAACGGCCCTCGTATGATGTTATATTATTTATTAACTTATAAATTAAGAAAAAAACTAGAAGCGGTATTTTTATAAAACTCTATAGCTTACAAAGAAAACCTAACTTCATATTTGAAATCAGCATACTTTAATTAAGTAAGAATAATTGCTTGTATAATCACAACAAAAATTTTGTTCCCCAGTGTAATGAACAGAGTTCTATGAATCCAAACGATATCATTATTTTGTTAGACGCATGACCATTTGACAATAGCTAAGAATTATGCTGTTCAGCGATGGCCATCTTGAACTCGTGCTCTAACTTCAAACGGAGTATTAACCATACAAATCGAATAATTTCTTTGTTCAATATGAAATAATATTTTACTTCCTATTTGAACTTCTTCATTTCTATTTTTCTAAAGAAATCATTGGCTTTCACTACATCGTGAATTGAAGATAACTTTTTCCTCTAGAGTGGAAAAAGGTGGCGTGATCAGAAATAATATCAGTAACAAGAGATTGATCTCATTCCGGCACAGCAAAGAAATTAAATTTTCCAAGAACGAAATATGATTGAGAAAAAGCATCGACTTGGAGCATTTCTTCAGGTGTTATAGAAATATTTCGATAAGTTTTATCAATTTTTCTCATTTCTTTTCGAGCTTTGGAAAACGAAATTTTACTGAGGTTATCTTCGTTAACGTTTACCCACGGTATAATTTTTGGATGCCGCAGAATTGGCTAGCATTCAAATTAAATTCATTTTAAAATTAAATATAATCATACAAAAATATATCCAAGTTACATAATTCCATTAAAAGACTCAATAATGCATATATTTAAATTTTTTCATAAAAAAATGCATGTCCATCCACCAAACGCACAAAATAAAGGAAACTCTGTTAGCACAAGATATTGTTGTACAATATTTTTACGACTTTGTTCGATATTCTGAATGCCTCACAATATCGTGACCTTATAGAAAATCTTTTGCTATTAGGAAATGATTAAGTCATGAGATATCGAACTGATACTTGTTATGTACCCTGGTATGCGTGTTTTGTCACCTGTGTCTCTTTACAATGTAAATATCTCGATTTCTTAGAATTATGTTCCCATGTATTCATTTCTTTAAAAAACTGTTCTTACTTATGATATAAAAATTAGCTCACAATGCAGTCTATGCCATGTTACTATAGTTATTGTGAGCAGCCTTTACTACGAATTACAAATTTATTTCAAATAGCATTAAGAAGGTAATGGTAATGATAATATAATAATTCCAGATGAGGCCAAACCCGTTTCCTTCTTCTCAAATATCTTACTATTTCCAGGATTGAATATCTAAAAGGATAAAGAATAAGGATGAATATCCAAAAGGACAAAAATCAATAGAATAATTGGTGTGCGCAAATGCAGCATCATCCAGGAAAAAATAGCGAATTACAAATTAAATAAAAATACTAATAAAAAGAATTTTGCTTGTGGAAGAGTTAAAAATACAAAAATAATAGCAGGCAACGATAAGAAGTAAGAATGCGGTGGATGAGAGGCCATTCATCCATGCAGATTCGAAATTGGAATACGTTTTCTGTAGAGGAAAAAGACTTTAAGGTCTGATTTAATATCCTCTAAGGCCTGAACCCATTCCGGAATGTATTGGAAATAAAAACATTTATCCACAAAGAAGAAATTAAAAACAGTCTTTTAAACAAAGTATGAAAAGAAGGACTTAAAATTTTAACTCTAATAAAAGTTGTGGAACAAAAGAAAGGACGCCGTTACAAACACTTTACAAGAAGCGCGCACCTATCTCTAGTGAGGGAAACACTAACTATAAACTTGACAATTTTTTGAAGATTTTTCATAAAGATTTTTTAAACTTTTTATTTCTAATTTTTTTTAAATTTTTACTGTTGTTTTTATGCATTTTTATAATTTTTATTTCAATTTTTTTATTTTCATTTTTTTTATTATTCAGAGAAATTTGCAGGTGAGCCCTTCAAAATGTTAGAAGGTGTGGAATGAGACCAAAGCCACTTCCAGCGCAATGGAGAAATTGAGAGGGTTGAGATTACTATTTCCAGAATAGAGAATTCAACTGCTTTACTGGTTAACCATACATAGCATTGCTGCAATATCAAAATGGCATTCATCAGAAACCACCCATAGCAAAATATACGAAATTTTGATGAAATGGCTGGAACCACTTGAGATATGTAGCATTATGTGACCACACACAATTATATATCAAATGATTTGAGGAACAGATTTCGCTAACGTGTACAAGTGTTTTGTATTGCGAAAAGGTTTGGGCAAATTTGGGAAAAAAAGATATTTTGGTATAAAATTGACGATATATAACTTAAATTAGCCGAGAAACGTAATATCTAATATGGATGAATCAGATCAAATATTGAATTAAATCAAATATTATTAATATTAATTAATTATTTAATTTTAATAATCAAATAATTAATTATTTAATTTTAATAATTAAATAATTAATTAATTTCAATTATTAATTCATTATTTAATTATTAAAATTAATTAAATAATTAATTAATTCAACTGCGTATATTTACATTTGTAATTTTCTTTTCAATAAATCTCCAGTTAATTGCAATTCTCTAAATTTAGAAGTGCCAGCTTATAAATAGTCCATTGCAAAGAAAATCTAGAAAACACTGGTTTACAATATTTATTCCTAAATGTCTAAACATTTTACCATTATTACTTTAAACAAAAGACATGCACTGGGTTTAACTTCCTAAATATGAAGTACTGTCGTTTCTGAATTGCAGTAAAGAAACATCTACTAAAATGCTATTTTGGAACAGAATTTTCGAAGTGCCTCATGGAATTGTCATTTATTATTTATGAACACGCAAGTGAAGGAAATGGACTTGCAGCAATTTTGTGCTTAACGCGAGATGCACCATTTGAACTTGAGGCGGTAACTTTTTCTACCCAAGCCACACATCGTCTATAGTTTTCCGCAACAATCAAGACTCATTGCGAAAAACAGATTTCTACGTGACACTCACGTGAAAGGATTTTTACGTGACTCCTTTTTCAGAGAAAAGGACTGGCTTAAACACTTAGTTAATAACAGAAAGTTCCTTATTTTACGTTTAAATTTGTTAACGACACACTTTCTACAACAGCGTTCTTTTTAATAATGCTTACAAGTGAGGTACTCAAAGTGTGACGAATTGTTTTCCAGAACGAAAAAGGAAGGATTTTGCAATGCCGAAATATAGTTCCCAACATTTTCGACTTAAAAAATCTTATCAAACTGAATTGTGTTGATGTAAAAGTCACGGAGGAAGCGAGATGCAACTTTTAAGAATTCAGCTATGTGTCAGATTTAAATTTTGTTGTCATCCTAATACGGCCGAAACGACAAAATGAATGCAATGCAGAACAGGACGGAAAAATTTTTAAAAAAAATTAATGCAATATTATTCCATAATACACATTTATTTAAATAAACAAATCATATCATTAATTAATACAATTTTTTAAAACTCATAAGATTGAACTTAAATTACCTTTTAATATTTTTAAGATAAAGATGATCATATATCATGAAAAGTGATAATGATTGTAAATATATCATTTTGAACGAAATATGTAATCTTTAATGCAATCTCAACCCTCAACTTCGATCAATTTCTGTATACAAGTTTATTTAGCATTTTATTATTTTACATATGGTTCTCGAAATTCACCGACTTTTTATTCGGGAAAGAAAACATGGAGGTTTTAAGCGCAAAATGTCATAAATTTTATTAGAAATCAGCACCATAAACGAATATTCCTTAAATTAACTTTATACACATGGAAATTACATTGCTCTTTGCAAACCTTACGCCCATGCGGGAAGGCTGGATTGGTGTGGATGTTACTCTCTGCAAGCATTTCTGAGTGATAGCTAACTATACTGCCAGCTTTATATAATCTCAAATTCATATTATATAGAAAATATAAATATTATCATAATATGTTTATTTTAATTTAACTCAGTTCATTGATTCTCATCAAATATTATTTCAAAAATGTAATAGTATTACGAACATGCAATGTCGCTTTCCCGCAATGTTAGTCTTATGGTTGGAAAGAGACATTTACAGACATTCTTACTACCTATCAGGGGATGGAGGCCAACGACCCTCAACCTTGGCGACCATTTTGGCGATTTGGAGACAAAATAAAAGTTCTCAAAAATACTAGAATTTTTCTCAATATCTTTAATAGGGGCTGAGATATACAGAATTTACTACATGATTCGAAGTGACGTCACATCCTGTCAGAAGAAGTATATAAACCCTGAGTTGCTGAGATGAGACAATCGTCTTTGAACGTCTTCGGAGTTCGAAGAATCTCTTTGGAGACTTGTTCGCTTTGCGAGTTGGTCAGCTGTTAGACGCTGAGCGCTATTGCTCGTGCTATTGCTTCTATTGTAAGTGATTTGCCGTCGGCTTGCGTTGCTAATTTCTGCAAGTGTTGTTTTTTTCCTGTTACCTGCGCTTCTTGTTTTCCGGAATATTCGAGAACGCAGTGTCATTCTACGTTATCCTGCTTGTTGGACTGCTTTTACCGTACACCCACGGGACAATTTTTGTAACAATATCAACTGAAATGGGGGCCTTCCATTGTGTGTTCCATTTTTTTATATAAAAATTTTAGATTCAATAAAAATTCAAAAGACCGTATTCTGTTCATAAACATTTTTCATTTAACAATTTAAAAGTTCTTAAAATTAATCTTTTGAATATTTTTTATATTAACTTTAGATTTAAAGCTACTTCTTATGTAAATTTTCCTTTACCTTCCCAACAAAAATACTCAAAATCTTCTTTATTAAAATCCATTCAAGTAACACTTCTTTTTGATATTCATCAAAATGCATCAAACCGTTTGTTGTTTTGTAATTCATCTTTTCATTTTTGCGCCATCTGGTTCGAATTCCGATTTGGTCTATCACTTGAATTTATGAACGCCCAACACGAAATCCTCATCAATATACGCTGCACGAAGCTTTTAAATGGCAGGCAAGATAAATGAGCATGTTTTAAAAACCGAATGAGGTTTAAAATCACGCTTCGAAATGATGTAATAGAATTATCTCTTGAAAGAATAGCATAGTGAGCTCAGAGGGAAAGTGATACGAATATTTAAAAAATACTTGGAAATAGCTTATTATTAAAGGAAGAAATACTACCTCTGTCCCATAATAATAGTAGCAAGTGAATATTTAAGCGAGAATTATTGGCGAATGCAACTGTAAGTTATGTTGTAGCGCAATTTTGCGAAGAATTCAATCAAATGATTTGTTTTGACACATCTTTCAATTTTTAGGTTAACCTAGTTATTACGAATTATAACCATTTTTCAAATTTCATCTACTGATCGAAATCAATTGTTTTATTTCAGTTGAATGTCAACCCACTGTAGAAGTAAGTTGAAAAAAGAGAGTTTTCAAGCAAAGATCGAGTTGCGATTGTCCAGAAAGAAAAACGAAAAGTTGCAGAAAGGTGCAATTACGTTAGCTGCAAAACAATTTAAGCACAACAGTATGACCTATGATGAATGAAACTATCTGAACACTCAAAATGAAAATTAGGAGTAATATTTTTAATTTATTGTTTAATTTAATCTAGTGTTTTGATAATAAATGTTGCGTTCTATATTTATTTTCTTTTGCTACTATTATTATGGGACAAATCAAATTCATCAACTGCTACTATTATTATGGGACAAATCAAATTCATCAACTGCTACTATTATTATGCGACAGAGGTAGTAATAAAATACGTTATAAAGTTCACTCTTATTTGTAAACTAAAAAGTAAAAAATAATATTTTTATCAAAACTTTCGAGTTCAAAAAGAAATAGTGAAAGCGGTATGCGCTGTTTGAAATGCGCTAAGAAAATTGGAATTTGAAACATTTGCAGGGTGGACCAAAGGTCCTTGACACAGTTCAAAAATTAATAAATAATCAAAAAATCTTGATATCAATGTGCGGCTTTCACTAAATTGCATTACGCGGCATAAAAATTTTTTTTGCCGTAAAGAATGATCGAAAACTTTAGCCACCTCGTTCTATAGATTTAACCCTCCTTGACTTTTTTCTGTAGGAAAATGTCTAGGACAAGGTTTATTCCACGCTTATGACGAAGATAGAAGAAATAAAGGTTTGAGTCACACAAGTAATTTACACTATTCTACTTTAGCAAATACGTGTATTGAATTTGACTATCGTTTATATGTGGCTGGAGCTACAAGGGGTGCCCATATTGACTTGAGGTTGTCATGCAACGCAATCTTATATTCTGCAGTATAATGTGATTTGTTGTGATAAAAATTGTGAAATGTATGTACTGTCATTATCTTTGTACAATTCATATAATGTTTTTTTTGTATACTATTTTGTGATACAGACTTTTATTAAAATTAAATTTATTTCTTTATGGCAAAAAAATATTATGCCACATGATGAAATTTAATGAAAACCGCACACTGATATCACATTTTTTAAAACATTTATTAAATTTTGAAATGTGTCTAGAACTTTTGACCCACCCTGTATATCTTTGATTTTTAATGAATGCTTAAGAATTTCATTTCTTATAATAAATATTGACTTAATTTCCTTATCGTATTGTTTTCAGTGCTGCTATATCTTTGATGAAAAAAATGTTTTCTACTTTTAATACTCTAATGAAAGCGTGTTTTTAAAAACAATTTTATTTCTATTGTTTTCTTCATTGTTAGTTTTGAATATATTTCAAAGTTTTGTTATTATAATCATTATAGAATTTTATCACTTTTTATCCAATATTCTATCTAATGACACTTTTAATATGGAATTAAAATTGAGATATTCGCAAGTAATTAAGCTCTGAAAATGTTAAGGCATTGCATTTTCATCGGAAACACACAACTGTGCAAAATTTCAGAATTTTTTTACAACAGGAAGGGAGTAAAAATTCAATTACAAAATTCCATGCTTACAAACATGCAGGAGGTTAAATAAAAACAAGTAAAAATCAATAAATTTCCACTGGGATAAATAATTTTTTATCATAAAACTGGATTTTTCCTAATGCCTTTAGAGAAATTGGGTGATTTAACAAAAATAAGCATACACTTTTGATACATACATTATAAGAGACCTTCTAATATGAAAGTATGTGAGAAAATCGACTGAATAACATTCTACAATTTTTTTATCAGAAATTTTAACTAAATGTTTAATTACTTTTACCTTTAATGCGTGTGTGATAATACCAAATGAAGCAGAAAAAACAGAAAAGGTACTTTAAAAAATAGTTTCGATAAATGAGACATTTGAAGTAGCAATAAAGCACTGATCCTTGGAACAATGGAAATCGCTTTGTTCTACACTAACTGTTATCTTTAAAATTCACATCCACATCGTTGAGTCTGAATATTCGCTTAGCATTGATGGTCTTTCTAATAACATGCGCCCTAATGGATTCACATTCATCAGGCTCGATTACATGGAATACTTTCCCCATTTCAAATTCATGTTTTTCTTCTTTTCCAGTTGATAAAAGCCAGGAGTAATCATAAAAACAAAATTGAATTTCATAAAAAACTCAATTTTCGAATAGAATTTCTTTTCCCTTTTTTGGATTTGTTTTACATGGAGGGAGGATGTTTTACTTTCAGCTCGATTAAAATCATATAGATAAAAATGGCTGGGTTTTAAACGAGAATGTAGTTTTTCAAAATTTTCTGAAGAATATTCTTAACGGAGTGGATTGAGATCGTTTATTTCAGGAGTGTATTGTTAAAAAGATATGAGTTGTTTTACTTCACTCGATAATTTAACTTCTTTTTTGAGATGTATATCGAGCTCTTTTCTTAAGCTTCTCTTGCTCTGAAATCCTTTATGCTGCATTAAAATAGGATTGTGTTTATTTCAACTTTATTGATATTAGAAGAACGAAATTGGTAAAAGAAACTCGGTTTAGTAAAGGAACTAACTTTAACATTTCTAAGCATGTGGTTGAAAAATATGCAGTCTGTCTGAGGTAAAGTTATCCAAAAATAATGATTTATATCATCAAAACGTCGCATGCTTAATGTCGTAATGTAAAATTTGCCAAAACATTTTATTGATTCGAAACACTTGTATAGGTTAGCTACATCTGTTATTAACTTGTTGTATGTAATATTCTATTGTTGTCACAAAATTCCGTATGCCGCTAGTGATTCCATCTGCTACATCAACATTTCGTATGTTTTACTGCGTGTGTCTTTTGACATACGACATTTTTATACAACACTGACGATATTAAGAGATCCATCATAAGTAGAGATGCCTTGATGATCGGAGATTGCTTCAAGACTTTTTCTATAATTGATACCAATATCGCGCAGGTTTATTATGATAAGCCGGTTGGCCTATCAAGGTTAAGTGGAAAGCCAGTCAAAAAAAAACAACATTGCTCTTTCAAAAAGCATCGCATCCTCAACGTTTCCGATTAAAAACGTGATGGCATCGTTCAAACCGATTTCGTTAAGATAATGGCGGTTGTTTGGCGCAGCATAGCCTACAAAAAGGCTCTTGAACCACAAAACAAACCAAACTAAGATAATGGTGGATTACACAAATGAGGGACTAGCAAGCGATCAAGTAAATGGGAACAGGTACCAAGATTGAAACATGAGCGATTTCTCAAATTCGGACGTCGGAAACGGAAGAGCATGTCGTGGACACATGCAGCTCCTGCATGTATAATCCAATGGTGACGCAGGACATTAATATTTGACACACTACAGTTCTGGACTGTCATACATGCAGCACACATGCACTCCATCCACGTGCGGGGGTTTCAATCTTTAAACACTGAAGACTAACCCCATCGTTTGGAGTCTATACTCCAACTGGTAATTAACGATCTGCAGTTTTCTCTCTTACTGTGATTTATTTATGAGGCCTGGATGCCAGAAATGTATTTTCAACACCTGCAAAAATTACATCTGGGATGATATCCATCCTCAAGGCACTCTCCCTCGTAATCATCAGTAGATACAGTATTCTGAATGATTGCTTGGTTTTCTCCTTACCTGTTGTCAGAAAGTTTGAGTTTGACCGGCTTGGCACACTGTGTCTTTCTGGAACAAGTGCTTCCCTATTATTCCGCTCGCCAAATAGAGACACGGTGGATGCATAAAGAAGCTCCTTCACATTTTACCACAGCAGTTTGACACTCTCTGAATGTCATATGTGTTGCAGGATGGATTAGACGTAGTGTAACTTGGCTTGTTCTCCATGCTCATCAGACCTAAACCCAACAAAAATCCTCATTTAGGAACTATGGAATCAATGGTGTACGAAACACCCGAGGACTCCGCAGAAAATCTGTAAGCAAGAATCGTTGTTACAGCGAAAAGAATAAACTGAATGTACATTGTGTTTATTCTTTTCACATTCTTTGGAAATACCGTAATGAATTTTAGTTAATCAGATATTTGTGGAACACATAAACAAAGACTTTTAAGGTATTAACTTTACTAGAAAATAAATCCGGTAAGCTGAAAGATTTAGTTTCTATTTCTTAATTCTTTTTATTAAAAGGTTTGAATCCAGCTAACTTGTAAGACGTCGTCACAAAGTTTAAGTAAAATCTGTATCATTCATTGCAAAAAACAATGAACCCCGTGTTCATTTGACAAAAAAAAGAATATTCAGTTGATAAATAAGAATGTGAAGTTATAGCACTACTTAGGTAACGCGCAAATAGATATTAGATGAAGCTGGTAGTTCAGTTATTTATGCAAATGTGACGTCATGCGATTTGACTCCCTTAGAGAGATTCATGTACAGAATAAACATAATAGGTATACGTAGGGTAACCATATGTCCGAATTACCCGCTCACGTCCGGATCTTCAAAAGTGGCTAGAAAGAAATTTGATTGCAATTGAAAAAATCTGACTTTTTCGAAAAAGTTGACATGATTCCGCCAATGAGAGAAAATTCATTGCTTATCTGTTTACATTCATTATTGATGAGAAAGTGGATAATCCTCCTTATCCAGACCCCAGTTCAAACTGAAAATAAAAAGGGTTGGCGGTTTTATTTTAATTCTCTTTTTCATTAATTTAATTTCTAATTACCAAACATTAATAAAAATTGTATCTTCTTAGAATTCTTGAGACCTTAAATGTTTTTTCACTTCTTCAATCCTGTGCTAATGTTATGAAAGAGGATCGTTAGTAGGCAGCTTTTAGAATTTTAAACTGTACTTTTTTCCCTCCCCTTCAAGACCCTTCACACACACACATCTTCTCCGGCGAGGCCGAATTTCAACTAATAAATTATGGTAACCCTAGGTAAACGGCTACTAAAATAACAAGGCTTACATTTCCTTCAGAATTTGATGCTTAAAAATACTTTGCATAAGAGATTTAATTGAAATCAAACACAATTAATATTCCCGATGAACCAGCTGGTCGCCAGAGGCAGCTATTAAATAAATAAAACTCATACCAGTCATTGTTTCCTTTCATTTCAAAAATACTACGAAGAAAGTTAAAAGTTATTAGCGTATTTCTAAAGTTATGTTTGTGAATACTATTTCTTTACCGCACATTTTCATTCCACATTTCAAACTTTCTGCATTATAAACAACTTTCATTTAATAACCCCAAAAGCGAAAAGATACCCACATTCGTTCACTTTCGATATCTCTGCCAGAAAGCCTGGGTAAATACTAATTCGTGGAATTTATAACAGCATCATGAATTCAGTTTAAATGAACAGGAGTAAAAGGTAATCAATTTCGCTGTCGGGGAGCCACGATTACAGGGACGGTGGAGCAACCTTTCTCGGGTTTATCACAGGATTATTTGGAGACTCCAAACAAAGCTATTAAAATTCTTTCTCAATAAATTATTTATGGAGCAATTTGTTGGGTAATAAAATTGTTCTTCGAAAACGTGTAGTTTGGAATCAGTAATGAATAAGCAAATATTTCGCAGCATTATACATTTTCTATACTTGTTCTAATAGCCTTGCGGTTTCGCAAAATGAAAAAAAAAGGATTTTTATTTTTCAAATGCTTTGTGTTTCTTTTTCATCTTACTTCAATTATTGCTTAAACTTTATTTTTAATTTTAGAATATCCTGAATAAGTTGATAATGCTCCTGCAAAATAAATATTCATTTGAATTATCGAACGCATGTTTTTAAAATTATTTCTTAATTCTATAGTTCATAGGGGGACATACGCCCTTTAAACCTCCGAAGAATGGGAAAAAAAACTGTCGAATTCGATACATTATATCTCTAAAACAATACATTTCAAAATTTTTTTCTAGAAAAATATCTGTTCTTTCTGTTATTGTACACACATTTTCAAATCTTAATATTGATATGTATTTATTTAAGTGAGGAATAAATATGGGTATAATTTTTGGAGAAAAAATGAGATAGTCACCTTGCCCGCATGATTACGGGTAAAATATTGGTCTAAACACAATATTTTGAGTATATATGTAATCTAAACAGTTTGTTTTAGAAACTGAACCTTAATTTATTAACATTTACATTTAATTTCTATTTTATATACGAATTTAAAATAAAAATCTTTAAAAAGATAAAATTTTAACATTTCTAACCCCCCAAAAAATTCTTTGGAGGAAATATATACAAAACTTTGGTTTAATTTGTAGAACAAAGAGCAATACATATTCAGAAAAAATTTAAGGAAAAATATTCACTAGTTCTTGAGATATCGTGTGCGCAATATCAAAAAAACACATTTTGAGATATAGCGCTTTAAAGACATTGTCATATTCAATTTTTACCTTGAATAGCTGATACATTTTAATTCATAACTTTCATAATTATGGGAATTTTTAACGTGGTTTTTAAAAAATTTGTTCAGAAAAGATAGGGGATAATATATATTTTTTCATAAAATCGAAAATTATCGAGGTTTAACAGTCGTGTCTCCAAGTATTTGAAGTGGAATCAGATAAAGAGATTCTGATATACATTATTTAATCAATTTAATTACACCCTTTTCAATATATTAAGCTCAGAATTTTTGTTATTTTAATTGTTTTTCACTTTTTCATTTTGAGATAATTTTTTTCTTAAACCTATTATTATGTGACACAGCTGATACGAAATAATAAATTTATTTAATTAATGATTAAACTGATAATTAAGTTCTAAAAATATTAATATAGAGTATTATCACCGACAACACACAAGTGTTGGAAATTTCTAAACTAAAGTACGCCCTGTATTGAATTCGAATTTGTACTGAGTTTTGTACCAAAATTCTTGTTGGCAGGCAATTTTTCAAAATTACTTCCATGTGGGTTATGAGCCGGTATGGTTTTTTTATACAGATTATGAACGAAGATTTTATCGGCTTTAAAAAGAAAAATTTAATGGTTATTATTCAATTTAAAAACAAGATATTGTAACGTGTCTTCTATATAATCATCAAAATAAATAATTCTTAACCTTCAGTCGGGAACATCTAATCTGTGAGATGAGGGACCCATAATTTTTGTGCCTAACTGCGGGTTTTACCGAGAAAGGCGTGGACCTCTAGTAGCTTCCTTATCACTCACACTAGGGTGTCGTGGAATTTTCTCTAGTTCTCTCTTAATGTACATGAGGGGCACGTTAATCTTGTAGATGAGCCGCGCCAGACTAAGTTTGTATTTTTTATTTCTCCAATTTTCCTCAATATTTCTTTTTATATAAAATTTCGTATATCTGTGTAACAGCCTCTAATTCAGTGATATTGATCGTTATTTCCAATATATTGTTTCAAAAATATCGTATTATTTCAGGCTCTCAATAACAGCAGTTGCCATTTCTAAGGAACTTTACGGGAAAGCAAACGTCAACTTCCTCCTGAATTCCTGGAAAAATGTTAGTTGATATTGCAAGGAAATACAAAAAAGTTATTTAAAATTGCAAATATAGCTTTGTATGTCCGAATAGTTCAGTTTGATAAACTTTTCCTTAACCCTGCTGTTCTGTTCGGGTCTATTCGACCCGAAATGTTTTTCAACAGGTTGTAAAAAACGACAGTACAGAAATATTTTATAGTGATTTCTTGAATTTGTTAGTGAAGATGATAAGTTATTCATCTGAATTTTTTTCTCTTTTATTTATATATTTTCTGTATATCTTTGAAATTGTATCAATGTATCGCTCGGGTCAATATGAACCGATTCTGTTTTCGATCAATTGGATTTCAAAATTTGCACAGGATATTACTAATTCAACAGGAAACGTTAAAAATAAATTCCTGCAAAGTCATCAAACGTGTTTTGTTAGTAGATAACTTCAATCAAGTTCAAATGAAACAATATCTAAATTATGTGATACGACATCTCTAATAAGGTTGTAGGGCGCAGTTGTATGAGAGCACAACATATATACACAGAAATATCAGAGTCTCTTGACACTGTAATGTCGTGAAAAATATATAATAGGGCGAATCGCAGATATCTGAGTGAAATTGAAATAGCTCAGTTTAGGGAAACATTTGATAGCGAATTGGAAAATATTTCTGAACATGAAAATCATACAAGTGAGGAAAGCGAAACATAAGATTCAAATTTAAAAAATATCAGTTTGTGCAAGAACCCTCATCATTTAGCTTCTCTTAAAGAGAAATTGAAAATCATCTCACTGAAAATCCGACAGATTTCTGAATTTTAATGGTATTCAACTGGAATTTTTTCTAAAGTTGCTCTATATATCTGGCTTTGAAGTTATGAAAGAAAAATTCCGCTGCATCTCGCACATGTGTAGTAAAAAATTATTTAATACAAACACTCATATTTCCTGTAATATTCGACGAATTTACTTCAGAGATTAATAGAATACTTTTGTAACATATTGTCGAGTGTTCTGCAAATTTCGAATAATTTGAATGAAAACTCTGCATGTTATAAGCAAAACACATGCGGAAAAATTTGGGATTTTTTAAAGAAACATTTATATCTTCCCGAATATTCGTGCTATGATTATGAAAATGCATGTAAATATTATGCACATTAAACCATAACCATTGATAAAAGTTACATCTCGTTATCAGATTCCTGTGAAACAGGATGGGTGAAACTCCACTTTCGCCTCCATCCCTTTCTGGTGGTCCCCCTAATTGCCCTCGTGACCGAACCTTCACTGTAATATACTATGTATGATACTTCATTGAATGTCACACGATTCTCCAGAACTGATTTCGAAATATAATTTTCGTATTAATTGCAAATTTCTCGCATTTTACGAAATGTTCCTGAACTTTTGTATGCCAGTGTGTATCACAATGATCAGTTTCACACTGCGTTTCCATTCTAGCTCTTTCCACTAACATATTAAAATGTTTTTGCATTGATTTTCAGCTTTTAATAGGATGTAGATTCTTAAATAGCTTCGGAATATTCACTGAAGTCCTGAAACCTCATGTGAGAATAAGTATACAATAAAAATTCTCAAAAATAGTCGTTAATTTCTTAATTAAAGAATCGCTTAAAAAATCGAAATGAATTAGAAGCAGAACGACTTCATTTGAGTCACTAACCAATTCCTAATTTTTTTCACTTTTCTCTCCAAATACTTGGCTTAATTTTCAAAAACATTCATGGCGAAATATTTTTGTGTTTTCCTCTTGCGCTAATCCAACTAGCCGAGATTTATACAGCCAACAACATCGTATAATTGAATTGCTTCTTCATTATCAAACGGCGAATAAATAGTTTTTCTCCGCGTTCTTGGCCGCCTCTGGGCAAGAAAGAAGCGCCAACAAACGCCCACAAATTCGTTTGGGTTAATTTGCTTTTAATTGCATTTTCCGAACTCGCCAAATCTTAGATGTAAAAGCAATTAATAAACATGATTTAATTGCTATTGCGACAAATATGTTCCTATCACTAAGTTTGATAAATGCGTAAACTTAATTTAGTCTGGAAATAAAATATCAGATTCTTTAACTTATTTATAATGATTTGTCTTTGGGAAAAATTATGGTTGAAAACAATTTTTTTTACTAAATATTTTTGTAAACATTACTGTGAATTCATTGATGATTCTTTCATCTTCTTATCATTTATTCTTCGATGTTAAAATTCTCAAGCACCGTATTAACATAAAATAACTTTAAACTTGGGAAAACCGAGACGAAATTATTCATTATTTCAAAAAAATTATGTAGACGAGTATTTGTCGTTTAACAAGTTCTTGACTAGTTTAAAAGGTTTAATGATAGTCGTTAAGAGAATGATGAAGACCCGAGTCTTGTTTGACCCCTTTCGGCAAGTTTTTATCGACATTAGGGGGAATTGTGCTCAGTAATTGCGTACCTGAAGGTCAAACAACCAACCAATGATATTTCACAAGTGTCTCTACTGCTGTACGTGAACGGGTTTGGAAGAAACGACCAAATTTGAGGGGAAGAAAATAATAGCTTCTTCACCAGGACAATATCCCAGCCTGTAATTCAGTGTCTGTCGAAACGTTTTTGGTCAATCACGGGATCCCCATCTTACAACACCAACCCCATTCACCTGATATCTCCCCGTATGATTTCTTATCCCCCACGCTCATGTCAGCTGAACTATACTTGAAACTCCAGATGCAGTGAAAGCAAAAGGAACGGAAATGATGAAATTTCTTTCAGGAAATGATTTGAAATTCTACTTCGAACAGTGGAAAATTCAAATGAAGAGCTGTAGTGATCGAGGAGGAATCATTTTGATTTGTACCACCTGGCGGACTTCACACCCTTAGAAAAAGGTTTATACACGGAGCTATTAATACTGAAATCAGCGGAATTATCTTTTTATTATCATTTTAAGAAATATGAAAAGAAAAACTATTATAGTCATAAAAATTTCAACCTCGAGATTTCTATCATTACATGCGTTTTAGATGAGACAGAAAAACTATTTTTGGGAATTATAACTCTCCGTCTGTCTATAAACAGGCTAATTCAAAAGCAGGACAGACTATACTAATGAGATTTGATTTGTGTTTGACTCGTGTGGCTACCACAAATTTTAAAAATGTTTTTTTATAGCTTCCACCTCTTAGAAGTTTTGCTGTTCTTATTTCGTCCAAGATACTTTAACTTAACTGCTCTTGTATAGAGAGATTCTATGCATTTTCCTAACTTTAACCTAGGCACATCGAAACTGAACTCTATTTCCAGCTAAGTGTCTATAAGTTACATTCCACGTAAGGCTATCATGTGGAAATTACTTCTTCTGATATTAAAATAAAAAAAAAATAATAATTTGAGTTTTGCTTTATGAACGTGTAATAATATTTATCATTATGTTCTTTAATCAAAAATTATGTGGCAAGGAAACTCTAGCAATAAATTATGGACACCTGTATTATTGCCTGGTTCTGTTCTAGATGAATAATATTTCTTATGATCAATAAATTTCGAGGTGAATTTGAATCACAAAATCTAGCCTTATTTCTTTCGCTAAAACTTATACATGAACTGTTACTATAGAAATTACAAGAACTTCTACAGCCTAAAGTTTTTTAAAACAAAGAATTCAAAGTGATTCTTATTACTTGACTAAAGTACCGAAAAACATAGAAGCAAGAAGTGAGATTGATGCCTGCAATCCACCGGCAGACAAGGATCTTTGTAGCAGAAAGCATATAAGCGCCTGTTAAAGCATCTTTTGATCGAAATCTGAGGTGTCATGTTCATGTTTACTTAGCCATCCATCTTGTCATGAACAGTTCGGCTTACCGGCCCTTTGCTAGTTATGCGAGGTATAGAAGATATAATTCTTCCTAAGAAAATAAGCTTTAGGAGGCACATATATCAATATTACCCATGTTAAATAAAGTAATAACGAACGTTATTTTTAGTGTAAAATGCGTTATGTAAATGGGTTAATGAATTAAATGCGATGAGCAATTAAAGTTATAATTTTTATTGTTAGTATATTAATGGAGTTTAATTGCCGTAAATGTTTCTCTGTGGAAAATGCGTAAGTAAATCAAAAACTTTTGGGAATGAGTATTTAGAAAAATCATACTCTTTATATGTCAGTTTTATTATTAAACACTTTTAACTTGCTTCCTTTGAGTAAGGTTGGAATTTTTAACATCACAAGAATACAACTTGGATCTGGAATTTTACACGCTAGCGATGTCATATGAAACCTGCACCATAACCACTACACCACCAAAGTCAACAACTAGTTAATATCATACTTTATTTTGCGATTTCCCGTATATGAATTACACGAAGAGATACTGAACCATTCTTCAAAATATTCTATCAGGAGATTTATATGAAACCCTGATGAGTAGGAAAATTCATTATCGGGAAAATTTATGTTTGTGTGTAGATGCGGTAATTTAAAATGGCAATAAGCTAAAAAGGTAAATTTTAGTAGATGGTGTTTACATCAAACTTGTGGCTATATATCTAATTTTGGACTACACCGTTAGAATCCCAAAATTCATATTTGATTCTCTTCAATTTGCTGTGGAGCTAAACAAAAAAACGCGCTGTATTGTCTCAGTATAGGGAGATAGTCGATGAGAGAACAACTTTGCTGTTTTCTTATGTTAATTTGTTACGTAATGATTTTAGTTGAATACAAAGTATAAATAACTAATTTAAATTTATAAAACATTCTACTTTCGCTATAATTTTTTCAAAGAAATTTCAAAATCCGCTGGAAAAAAATCCACAAAATTACTGTCACATTACCAACCTTATAGCAAGTAGCAACACAGACAACTTGTCGTTCCCGAATTTCCGGCATCTATCTTCGTTGTCTACTTTTAACACTTGAAGAAACGTTACGCAGAACCTTTCAAGAAGACGATTCCATCCATCAAAGTGTCCCCAGGCACTGACTTCAGGCAACTCCTTTTTAAAAATATTAGCTGTAGTTGGGAAAACTTAGAAATAATAGATGTTTCTGCTCGGATTAAATCATCTGGTGGTCCTTTTTTATGTTTGAATTTCTCTGAAAGACTTGAATAGATGTCGTGTGACTTTGAGCTCGAAGATTAAGTAGCCGCGTTCTGGACTGGAGTTGGGAAAACTTTCTGTTTTATTAGTTGTGGAACTGGTTTAATGGAGAGTTGCTGGTAAAAAATGGTCTTTATGAAATACTTATAAAAATGTAGTACATTAAAGTTGCAGTTTTTTGTCGAAGACGGAGTATGTAATTATGGCTATGAGGATGTTTAACTTTTCACGAAACTTCTGACGAAGAAAGTAGCTTTATTTCTTCTTTTCTGTTCGAAACTTTAGTTAGTACTCTAACTGATGTCTGTAATGTCTAGTTTGTTCTCAAACTCGTGGAGAAAAAATTCTTAGAATTTTTATCTTTAAAAAGTTTAAATCTTCATCCCAAAACTTGCGCAGAAGGCAGGAAGACATTGTTTAGTTTCTTTTAAGTCCTGTTTTATTTTTGGATGAAAGTAGCTTGTAATAGTAATCAAATAAAGGATGCAAAAATAATCAAACTTCAAAAGTATGATGCTCACTCCGGCTGATTTACAGTGCACCAGGCCACGTATATAGTGAGTCTTCGGTGGAATCGCGTTTCGAACCCTCGATCCTCTTGTCCGAAACACGATGAGCTAGTCGAATGAAATTTCGTATATGTTCCTTAAGCTAAATTTTTGAGATGTGTTATATTTTGAGTGAAACCTATTGGAAATTCTGTCTGTCTGTGGAATTGTTTGTGAGGAAGGCAACCCAAAATCTGTCAAACGGTTGATTGTCTGTCTTTTCTAGGACATGTGAGGGTGATTGTAATACTAATCAGATGAAGGAAAACACCTGAACAGGCACTATTCTTTCCAGACTTAAGAGTGAGGATGTTAACTGCAGTGGATTTACAGTCCACCAGGTCCGCGTACATGTGGAATCTTCGGTGGAATCGCGTTTCGAGCGCTAGTCCATTGCAATTCGACTTTTCATCCGACCACTACCGCTCCATAAAGATACTTAAGACAGTATATACTTGTAATTATATTAAATTTTTCATGGTATGGTATTTCCACTTGAAACGAAGTCTACATTATTTTTCTTTACTTTCATTTTTCGTTTACGAAACGTCCAAAAAGAAAGTAATGCAATCGTAAAAAAATTCGAGCGCAGGAATTTGATGAATCACCACGGTTTAGCCATTGCGTGTTCGATTCGGTTTAGACATTTAGACTTTGTCTGCGCACATGATTACTCAAAAACACAATGAGCTAGCCAAATGAAATTTGGTATACGGTCTTTACAATATACAGTGTGCCCGCTAAAGTCCTTTGTCACCCCAATAATTTATGAACGGCAAGAGCTATAGTAATAAAAGTGGGGTCTAGGTATGGTAAAGTTACCAAGCGCTACGCAAGGAAACCGCTTACAGCGGCACCTGAAGGAAAAATTCGGAGTTAGCGTTCTTATCTCAAAAACGGTACGAAATACGGGGAAGAAGTCAATTACAAAGTTGCTCAGCATCATCGATTTATTCCAAAACAACATCTTGCGCACAAAAATGATACAAATGAAAAGCACAAAACGCACATTTGTTTGATCGAGTTGAACAAAACTGCACTTGCCATAAATGAGGCTCATCTATTTGTCATGTACAAAATGGTGTCCTTCAGCAACAATACACATCTGGACACGGGACTGCACTTCCCGCTGCACATTGTACAACATGACAGGTGACACGCTGGCACAAGCATCAGTAATACGGTTTCGAAGTTCCTGCATTGCTGGTGGAGGGGTTGCACACATTCGCTGTTTGATGTATCCCCACAGAAAAAAGCCCAATGGGTTCAGGTCAGGTGAACGTGGAGGCCATTCTACGCAACCGCCATACCCGAAGACTTGTTGCTGGAATGTGTCCCGAATGTACTGTTGGACACTTGATACCTTGTGCGGAGGAGCGCCGTTGTGTTGGAACCATACATTCCGGAGGTAACTCAACGGCAAATCCTCTAGAAAATCAGATATTACGTCCTTCCCTTTCTCTTTTCTTCAGCGTTATGTCGCGTCACAATTTTCGGGAGTTGCGAACCAAACAAATATGCATTTAACGTCTTCTATTTATAACATTACTGTTCGGAAGGTGTCTTCTCTTACTATATCGATGATGCTGAACAACTTTGTAATTGACTTTTTTCCCGTATATCGTACTGTTTTTGAGATAAGAATGCTAACTCCGAATTTTGCGGCCAGATGGCGCTGTAAGGTTTGGCTGGTTTTCTTGCGTAGCGCATGGCAACTTAACTATACTTAGACCCCACATCTATGACTATAAATCTTGCCGTTCAGAAATTATTGGGGTGACAACGGACTTTAGCGGGCACACTGTATATATAGAAATATATCAAATTTTGAGAGAAATCCTTCATTATTCTGTCTGTTTGTGGATTTGATAGTGAGCACAGTAACCCCAAAAATCCACCAAAGCATTGACTGTCTAGAGAAAGTAAGCGTGATACTCCAAAACCACAGTATGCTAGATGGATGAATTTTATCATATTATCTGGTAATCATAGTGGAGAATGTCTGAGCTTCACGAATGGAGAAAATAGAGTTTGAAAGAGCATTTTTTCGATATGGCATTTGTCACCCTCTAGTGGCCAGGAGTTGAGATATATTTTCGTTTCTTTTGCATATGAAAAAAGATTTATTTATGTGCCATTTGGTGGTTTTAACTCGGAAATCGATTATGTTTTCAATTTCGCCACTATGATTCTCAATAAGTGATATGATCTTTACATTAAAACTGTAGATCTAAATTATAGATTAAGGTCTAGTTTTTGGGCTAAATTTGTTAACGAGTAGAGTATGTTCTTCTTCCAGTGTATATGTGAACATAGCAGACAAACGAAATGAACTTTATAAATAAAAGTTGTTATGTTTCCTTTACAGCAATATTGCAGATATGTTTCAAATTTTGGATCGAAAGAGTTCCAAAATATGTGCTCATAATTATACGACACTATATAATTATACGAGTAAAATTATGTTGCATAATTATAGGAGAATGTAAAGATAGGAATACTTCGTAGGTTATTTTAACGTAGAATGCATCAAGAGTTTAAAACATAACGAAACCTTTCAGCTATAATTTTCAGCAGTTCAGATCCCTGTATAATTTAAGCATGTTTTTAGAGTTGGTGAATTTGAAACAACTGCAATGCCAAAAATAATTAAATACATTTTTAGTAACTTTTTTATTTTGGCCAAAGTAAACTAGCTGTAATAATTTCAAAATTTGAGATATTTTCCATCCTTCATATTTTTCACATACGGAAATGTGAGAAAATGCAGAGAAAATAACGAAAATGTTTTATAACTATTTTTTTAAAAAATTATCTTCGAATTATTTATAAATAAATTCTTTAGGAAAACCATATTCTGTGTTAAAAATTGTATAAAAAATTCAAATGATCTATTTGGTGGTACTCTCTACTTTAAGAGAATATAAATTTATTCCATGCACAACTAGATAATCTTCTAAAAGCGCCAAAAAATATCAATCATTCCGAAGGAAGAAAATGAAAACCAAGTATATGCAGTTATTAATTTCTTGCATCACTCTATCTTCTCCCACAAAAAAAGCATCGTTTCACTACTATTAAGAAGACTAATGCAGTCGCATCAACTCACAAAAATGCAAGTAATCAACCTTCTAAGCTGCAGGGAAAAAATTGAAGAGCTACCATTTTTTTGTGGGCTGAAGACGCTCCGGATGCATAAAAAGCATCCAATCAATTACCGTAATAAATAAGCACTTCCTCCAAAGAAACGCTTTACATAGATGTTACACTTCCATAAATTTTTCCTCCCGAAATGCACTCCGGGAAGGGAAAAAATCTCCACCCCCTAGAATTCTCCTCTATGATAAAAAGCAGTCTCCTCACAAAGAGATTGCTGGGCTTTATTGCTGTAATAAACATCCAATACTTCCGCCACAGAACAAATTTATTGATTTTTTTTGTGGTGGCTCAACAAAGAGGGATTGAAACAGTGATAGCAGAAACAAACAACTGCGATAAAAAATGGTGGAAGTAAGTGAATGATAAAATTTGCTTGTGTCGAGTGAGGACTGAAACGACAAGAACTTCACTGCCATTGAAGAGATCTATTAAATAAAAAGCTGACTAAAGAGGGGGTTGTTCGATGGGCTTTTTTGACAAAGTTTCCGTGAAGAATATTAATAGTTTTATGAGTTTAAATATACATAAATACAGTGAATAGTTTAATTTTGCTAGTTATGCAGGTTTTAGATGTTGTATTAAAAGCACGCTTCATCGTGTTTTTGGAATTTATTTTCACAAAATTCATAATACAGGGATTGTTATCGCATCTTTGAAAGATTTTGGTATAATGTAACTCCCTATTTTACAAAAAAAGAAAATCGCAGTTTAAATGTTCAGCTTGATTACTGTTCTTAACTCTTTCCTAATGATATTATTATGTGCTAGTAAAAGAAATTAAAAATTGAAAAAAATTAGAAATACGTTTTCATATCAACTGTTTCCTTAAAAATTTTTAAATACTTCATATTTAAAATTTTTCACTTATTTCAGATCAATTATTTTCTTAATTAATTAATAAATTAAAATTTATTCATTTGTATCAAGATCATGCTGTCTTCTAGGCCTCCATAAAACCATCCCCAGACCAAATTAAAAGCATAAATGCATAGAAAATTAATCCGGTGATGACAAATGGCATTACAGGCCCAGAAAGATTGAACTTTCATTCCACGTCTTAAGTTCCATGATAATAATGCTTTTTGCAAAGTTAACCCTTTATAGACGGCGTAAGGTTCTGCTTGAGTTTATCAGCATCGAACTTAATAAGAATTTAATAATTTGTTTTATATTGCTAGATTTATTCTATTGTCTAAGCATATCTATCCAGTATTTATTAGCCTTCTATCCAATGTTTATTTAGAAATGCAATTTTGTTGTTAATGAAACTTTGTCATAGAAGACGTTAATTTAAAATCTGGCCAAATATTTGGTATCAAAATAAAACTGTTTCAAATAAACCAATTGGTTACATATTCCACTAAAAAAGTTAAAAATTTCAAAGAGTCACTCTATTTGGCGAATTGCGAAACATTTTGGATATCGTAACGGTAATCGAAAAGTGAGATTTCGCAAGTTTATCCTTGGCGACAATTCACTCGCAAACGAAAGAATACTCTCATTTGATTTATAATTTCGATGATGGAGCACAAAGACACTAATAACAAACTGGAATTAGAAATCAGATGGGATTGAACAATCTACTTAATCAGGTTTGGGTTTACTCCTTCAACTCCAAATTCTTGTTAATCATATTACTATGCAACAGTCATGCATGAGACACTCTAGACTGTATAATAAGGAGTAATTCAATTTTTACAATTTTCTTGAAAGCTTCTTGGAATTTTGCCCTATTCTCAGCTAAGTAACTACTCATCAGTTTTCTTCACACTCTCCTAATTTTTAACTCTGTTTATTTCGAATTATCCAATGGCTACTCAGCAAGACAAGTCTGCTCTATATACAGATTGTCTGAACGTCTCCTGGTAACTGATATATAAGGAAGGAATATTTATTTGTCTTATAAATTTATGCATTAGTAGGAAATTGCATCTGTTTATATGTTATGTAAAAGATAGAAGCAATTTAAATTAATTCATTAATATTAGATTTCCAGTTTTTAATTATATCTACTTTCTTTTGCAGAAATCGATCAATTTGACTCACACATCAAAATAAGGTTTTGTGAAGAATTTTTTTTATCTAATTGTAATAAAAAAATTATGCAATTATTTTAAAACTACATTGGAAACATTTTATAAATATAAACTTTGTTTCAAAAAGTGCATTTTCCGTATGCACTTTTATTGCATTTAGCACAAATGTTCTTACATCTTACAACAATATTCTATTGACATTCAGCTGCATCATCGAAGTGATAAATTTTATACGCAACTAACTAAATAATTGACAAAATTGAACTTGAAAACTTACACATTAGTTGTTTTTAGGATTTTAATGAGAAATTTCGTTGAACAGATTTTTTTCAATTTCTTTTTACAAATGATATTGCTGGATAATCATATTTCAGTAATAAATAAGATATTTTATTTTGTAAATCAAATATCTTGAAACTATTGTTTATATTTTTAAATTTATTATGCAATTATTTTATATGATATTGACTCTTCGGTTTTGCAGAATACAAAATAATCTGTCAACATGGCCATAGTTTCTAATAGTAGTGAAGGCTAAAAATTTACATAAATCAGCTGATTAACCATTTTCTATAATTTCAAATAATAAAAGTGAGGGTATTAACTAAAACACAAAGAAGGAACTGGCTACAATGAATTTTCTATAAAAGCATAATTATCAGGATTTATTACAGTTTTATTACAGGAAAGTTTATAAACAAATATTCCTAGGTCTTTCTTGAAGCTTAGCAGAACAGACATTTCTTGAACCTCGAATTCGATCAATTTGAAGATATACACGCTTCAATAGGCGAAGAGCTTAATGCCGTCCATTCAGTTCTGTCAGCTCAAGTCAGTGTAGGAGTCCATTCATGCTATTCAATTTCATATAATTTCCGAGATAATCAGTATCCTAGCAACAAGTCATTCAGATTAAAATCGGATGCCTTCGGGAATGCCGGGTTCTACTGCACGAGTCTAAACGTTTGTCTCAGTTATATTCGAATTCAAGATGTGCTAATGTAATGCCTTCAAAATATCTTTGATATGAATCTTCGTGGAGCTAAGTGACAAATGCAGTGCAAACAATGCCAGTAGTTTGTAATAATTATGAAAGCTATAGATTTATATAAATCAGATGATAACCATTTTATATAATTGTAACTGATAAAAATTATTATGCATTAGCTAAAATTAAGGAGCTGAGTGTAATGAATATTTAATAAAAACAGTAAATATTGAGATTTATTCCAATTATTTTTACAGGAAAATTTAAAATCAAAGATTCTATTAACAGAACAGACGTTCCTACATCCTTGGATTGGATACATTGGAAGATATACTAAAGAACTGGGAAATACTGGAGAATACTGGGGAAAGATATCTACTGGGGATAAATATATACTATATAAGAAATTGGAAGATTCCTAGATGCTTGAATTCCATCCATTGGAAGATATACTAAAGAACTGGGGAAATAATGGAGAAAGATATATACTGGAGATAAATATATGCTATGTAAGAAATTGCGAAGATTTCTAGATGCTTGAATTCCATCAATTGGACTCCTACATTGAACTCCTACAGTGGGAGTGGACTCCTACATTGAACTCCTACAGTGGGAGTGGACTCCTACATTGGACTCCCAGAGTGGGAGTGCACTCATGCTATCGAATTTCAGATAATTTCCGAGATAATCAGTATCCTAGTAACACGTCATTCAGATTAAAATCGGATGCCTTCGGGAATACCGGGTTGTATTGCACGAGTCCAAACGTTTGTCTCTCAGTTATGTTCGAATTCAAGATATAGGATAACTCCAAGATACCTTTGATATGAATCTTCGGGGAACTAAATAACAAATGCAATGTAGGGTTGCGTAGTATATGAAATTATACTATTCAGTTGTAATAAACTCAAAAATCAAAAATATTCTCTTAAAAATGGATGTAATTATTATAATTAGGAACCAATAATCATTTTCTCGATTTTGGATACACTCAGTAGCGTAGCTGCAACTTTTACAGCCCGGGGTGAACTTGCAACATGTCACCTTTCCTTTGTAAGTTACATAGAGAATATAAACTTCAAAATAAAAAAATTCAAGGAAAAACATTTTATTAGTACCATAATTCGTAGTTCTACGCCTTCGATCTCTACAGAAAAGTTGCAAAATTGTAGGGCCGCCAGCAGTCTTTCTTTCACACATTGGTAATTTACCGACAAAGGACAAAGAAATCTAAATTGATTGTATTAATTATTTTTTACTTTCTCGTATACGAAGTATACAAAGAGAAAGAATTGTAATCGTCAAAAAATTAGAACTCGAGATTTTGACGAATCTCCGCGTTTTAGACCTCCCTGAGTCCGAAAAACACAATTTTGGAATTATGTCTGGGTGTCTGTCTGTCTGTCTGTGTATGTGTCTGTATGTCTGTCTGTGAACACGATAACTCGAAAACTATTAGAGCTACGGGGATGAAATTAGGTATGTGGTCTTTAAACATAATTTGTAGGTTTCTATCAACTTTTGGACAAAATCCGTCAACGGGAAGTCTGTCTGTCTGTATGTTCGAGGTCATGCGAACGCTATAACTCAAAAAATGGAAAAGCCAGAAAAATTAAAATAAAATTAGGATAAAATTTGGTACACAGTTTTATCGTCATGAATGTAGGTCCGTATAAAATTTTGGGCCAAATCCGTCAACGGGCTGACTGTCTGTCGGTCTGTATAATAGCATAGTTGTTCAACTGCATACGCATGCGTAAATGGCTGTGCAAAGAAGGGATACTCCGAAAACTTGGCAGTTTGCCAAAAACCAATTCTGGCGGCGAGATTTTGTAAGGGAGCAAACATTTAGGACGTCTCGTTTTACTTGCGTATTGGAAGCAATCTCTGCGCATGCGCAAGCTATTCAGCGAGCAAGCTATTCTCCTGTTTTCTTCTCCGCACGCGGAACTTGCATTGCTCGAGTTTGATAAAAAAAAATAAATATTGCGAAGTTTTAATACATACGTATCTTTTTGAATATGATTCTTCACCTCAATATTTTACTATCACTATAATCAACAATGAAAAACCTTCTGATAGTCATTGCATTCTGGGTTACAGTTGGTTCGAACTTTTTATCAACGCAGGGGGAAGAAAAATGACAAATGTTTGAAACGTATACGAGAAAGTTTAGGGGAGGCCACTCCCGCTGGTTTATGCTCGCAATGACTGAGCTAATGCCATTGCTCTTCTTATTTAAAAAATCGTTTTCCTGTATATCTGATTTTACCACCCCTCTCGAAGTGCCACACGGGGCGGAACGTCCCTTCTGCCCCATCTTTAGCTATGCATCTAGATAACCACTGCAAACTGTACTTAGTTGCTTATAATATGAGTTGCAGAATCAAATTAACTGCTGTTCGTTTCACAACAAATAAGAAACAATGCAGTAATTAATTTTCAAAATATTCAGCATTTAAATTCTTTTATAGATTGCTTTATTTACGAATATAATTGTATCTTATAATGCTGTTTTTTTAAAAATTCGAATCCCTAAACAAGCAAATTTCAAAAACAGCATTAGAAGTATACATATACATATACAGAAGTATACATATATAATATCTTCCAGATTTCTTAAACATTAATTTTATAAATTTTAGTCCTTAGAATAATTAACTTGAACAAAGTTTAGCGCATTTAGAGTAAAAAAACTCAGAAATCAGATCTTCTGAAGTTAAAAGATTGTTCAGAAAGTGAAAAAATATTATTACTCTTGTATCAAAAATTTCTATTTGGAAATTTTGGTTTCAGGTAAATATTTCCGATCTATGAGGCTGGTACCTTAAAAGAGCACAGTATAAAAGTATGAATGGCGCGAAAGCTTAATTAAGTAAGACAATAATGACTCTCATAAGAGATCAATATTGGAAACAAAAATGAGAAATCATTTAGCAATACTAATTCAAAATTTTCCCTTATAGATAATTAAATACTTGGAAGTATCACAAAATAAATTGTGGCATTGATTATTAAAAATTCTTAATTTCATTGTTTGAAGAAAGATACACTAGAAGGTAGGGGTATGATTAAAATTGAAAAGTTTAGATGCATTAAAAATAAAAGTGCTTCGTAATTTACTTCTTGTAGAACATGTAGTACAATAGTAAGAGATTTTGAAAATTATGTAGTTCATGCATCGGCAACTGGATATGATGTCAACGTGACAGATTTCGGGTTTCATAAGTGAAAAACACTTCCCTAGAATATTTATTTATAGAACAGAAGAACAAATCACTGAATGCTCTGCTGACAGGGTAAAAACAACCTGCCTACTCATTAGGAGAGGCAGTTATATGCCTCTTATTAGGCAAGGTGATGCCTCAGGTAATGTGTCCATGTATTTTGCCTACAATGTCTTAATGGTTAACTTTTTAATTAAATAATTAAAATATATTTATCTTTGTTTTTATTTTATTTACACAATGTTGCAAAAGCATTCTAAATGTTGTTCCAAACTCCCTAATCTTCTACATTGCAAAGAATGTTCTTTTTAGAATTTATCATGAAAGTATGGAAAAAAGCTAGAATTAAACGTGCAGATTTTTGACAGTCATTTACAATAGGAAAGAAATTCTCTCACAACGTTAAATGTATTTTGTATTAAACCATTACAATAGGGCTTAAAATATGTAAGTAAAAAATAAAATATTAAAGAGAAAAAACACTTGCGACTTTCGGCGCTGCGATTTTAAAGATTGGAAGTGTCTTGTCTTTCAAAATAGGTAAGTGAACCCGAAACTTTGTAAATCTCCACTCTTCGAAGGTCTCTGAAGATATCTAACAAGGCCCTAAACCATTGCCAACTGATTTCAAGGGGGAATACAAAATATAACCAAGTGAAATGTAAATAGTCCGGGCCTTGCAGAAGGCTAACAATCATAAGGATTTTAGCTGGAGTTAAACCGTTTGCGGTTTATATTACAAAATGTGATATAAACACAAAGTGATGATACTCAAAATTAGGCATAACACATTTCTGATACTATTCAGCGCTAGCAATATATTTGGAGGATTGTCACATGACTTATTATTTTTTGTTTCGAATATAGAATGTTGATTGTGATTCAATTTGTATTCAAATTCAATTAATTTACTCTTCAGTTTTCTCATCATGTTTTAATTTTTTTTCGAAAAAAAAAATAAAATGAACGAATCCTCCATTAAGGATTCCTCACTGTTTCGAATCTTTCATAATCTCATCAGTTAACTCCCGCCAAAGTATTCGTCGGTCTACTTTGTTCATAATATACTTCGCCTAGCATCTTCCCCCTTTTCTTCGTCAAATTGAACCGTTTCCGAGCTTTTAGGGTGCCTTTACCTTTCAATTAACGAGTCATTTTCTCAAAGCTCTTTCGTATGACAAAGCTACCTTTTGGCGGGATTTCTAATTATGGAACCTTTTGATGGCTTCCCGCAGTACGGAAGTCGACCCACAATCGAAGAGATAAACTCATCGGAAGTCGGGAGGGTAATTTCCTAAAGAAAACGAGTCGGGCTCGTTGTGTGCGAGAGCAGGTTATTCTTAGAGAGGAAGAACAGCTGATTTTTAAATTGATTCAACGCTCGTTCGTCTTTGTTCGAATAATTCAAAATTAATTATTTGATACTGTTTAAGACACGATAAATAAGTTTGTTTGTAAAGCTTTAGGTTCGTTTTCTTCAAACAAATTGCGTACATTCAATTAAGAACCATTGCAAATCTTTGATTTATAGAAGGAGTTGGCATTTTCTTTGAAATGAATCATCTTCATTAATTAAGAGGCAAAATATATTTTTTTAAAAGAATTTCTTTTTCAAAAAAATCATGCATGTTTCATAAAGGCGGCAATACAGAACCTTGATTTTGTTATTTCATTCTCTTATTTTATTCTTTATTTACTTGGTTTTAAATCTGATTTTAAGAAGAAAACTACCTACATTCAATAACTACAAAAGTTTCAATTTACGATGGGTATTTATTCTGTTGAAATGAATTATACAAACTTGATTAAAGAAGGAGTTGACATTTTTCTTGAAATTCATTATTTATATTATTTAAGAAACGCTTTTTTTCTTTCTTTTTGCAATGCATTTACATCCACTTCTTTTCAGTAGAGTCAAGTGCATTCAATAAAAAGAGCACTCACTACAAATCTTTTTACAAGCATCTGCATTTTATCAAAATGAATTATATACAGTTATAACAAGAGTTTCAATTTTAAGGTGGGTTTGTATTCTCTTAAAAAGAGGCATTATTAATTTTTGAAATGTTAAATGACTATATAATCTTGAAAAGACACTTGGACATGCAATTACAAAACAATTTCTAGACAAAACCGTTTTCAACATTCAGTTAATAAATTCCACAAATTTTGGATATTTACTACTTTTAGATTTGGATGAGTTCATTTAGTTATTAAATTAAGCATTTTGATTATTAAGTTTTATTTTTAATGTAATGAAATTTTCTAGCTTCACAGTATGTTATTCTTTTGGTTTATTTAAGTTTTTTAAAATTGCTCCCTTTTGACGATTTTTTTCTATTTCTTTTTTTGATAACTGTATTTTGCATTGTTCACTTAAATCGTACGTGGTAATTTATTATGGAAATATTGCGTTACTGATACTGATTATTATTTTTCGTATTCAAATTCAAAACGAAAACCACAATCAGTGAACAAGACATTCGCTACAGTGCAAAGTTATCTTTCCGGCATAGGGTTAACTTGGTAATACATTCCAAATAATCCAGTGAATGCGCTTTCACAGTCGTGTTTTTTTATTTTTAAAACTACATCACGCAATGAAATAAAAGCAAAATGATGGCATGGTAAAACGTTGAAGTCTTTTACCTGTCAGCGCGTGTGCGTGACACTGTAATTGTCTTTTAAGTTTATGAGAAGACAGCTTGAAATAATCAGCGTAAAAGAAAAGGAATCGCAGGTGGGATTCTTTAAAAATCAATACGAATAATGCAGTTCTTTATATGTCAGGACACGAAAGACTTGAAAAAATGGTGTTAAGTTTAGTTCAGAATAAATTAGAAGATAGATTTGTAATTTAAATTTTGATGATTGTATCTCTTTATTTTGCAAGTATATATATTATTTTTAACAAATTAAAAATAGTGATACACGTACATTTCTCGTAAGGAATAATTCAGTTTTTATCCAATCAAAGAGCTCTTTCTGGGTTTTCATTTCAGAAATATTTATTAATTTTCAATAAAGTGATTTCCAATAATGGTAATTATGTGTTTAACCTATTAAGACAAATTTTAGGGAATGAATTGATACCCAATGAATAACGTTCAATGGTGACTAACTTCAATGCAGGATACTGAACTTAAAGATAATAATTATTATACCTCAGACCAAATTTAGATTGAAACTCCGATATTAGTGTCTGGAGATCTTATACGATTGTAAATTTATGACTTTCAAAGATTTTTCAGGTTGTTGTGCATAAGAACATGCTTCTGTGAAATATACATAAAAACCACTATAAATAAAACAACGAGTTATAATTTTTATTAACTTCTAGGATATATGAAGTTTGCTGTTGTAGTTTTAATCAACAATGATCAAGTTATCTTGCATTATTAGAAAAAGAATTTCTTAATTCTTCACAGCTTAATAACAACATCTCTATCTATTTTTGAAAGACTTGCATTAGGAGAAAAATAATTCTTATCTTGCAATAGTGGGTAGAGAATTTCTTACTCTTTCACAGGTTAATAACAATATGTCTGTCTATTTTTGAAAGAGCTCGCCTTTTTTCTTCAAAACTCTACAATACTCATATTGTTGTATCACGTGGTTTAAAATTTGATTAGATCTAGCCGCTTTCGGCGACCATCTGTTCGTCCGTAATATTAATAGTCCTTAACTAAACTTGCAAAGTAGCGAGATAAATTAAAGAAACTGGTTTTCTTGGTGAGGCTAGAGGACACTGACAAAGTTGTATTTTGCAATATCTCTCGAAACGGAAGGCATTGGGGTAGACGAACATTTATGACATATCTTAGGGTCATAAGCTTTCATATCAAATAAAAATTGGCAAAAGTGATCCGTTAAATGGAGCTGAGGGACTGTTTCCTTGGTTTTTGCCAGTCATTTTAATTTAATTAGAATTTCAGCAGAAAATTTCCTATAGTGATAATGAAAGAAATTTTTTACCTATTTTTTAAGATCATTTTTGTCAACTATTTTTTTAATAAAATGTAATAAAACTAAAAATCCTCAAAAATGAAATTCCACATAAATAATGTCATGTAAACAGTAAAATGAAATAAAGCTCTGCTATTTACAACGGTATCTTTAAATTTATCGCATGCACACTGGTTCATTGTGGCATCATTGGCTCCATTAAACATCCACGTAGACCTTGAAGTGACTGATGACGCATTTCCCAGCGTCATCAATCTCTTTAAGATCTTTCGCAATTCTCTTTTCTAGTACCTTCATTACAGAAATCTATTGACGCTTGTTTACACTTCTCTACTCGATTTTTCAGAAATACGAGCAACCATAAGTTACATGGACTCAAGTCCGGAAAACGAATTGGACATTCATTCAAAACCTTTCCTAAATTACCTGATCTATTCCAAATTTAGCATAAAACAGTTTTTTTCAACTTGTCGGCTAATGCGAGTGTTATATAATCCTACACGAAAAGATTAGTCTCTAAATATTTTCGTTTTGTACAGAGGGAATGACATGCTGCTGTTCTCAATAACGGGCATTCGTGAGTCGTGACTGAACACCTTTTAGGACTTTCAGGAGTTATCTCCTTAAAGCTAACAGTAACATGAATAAATTTAGAATCAGAAAATCCACACTGCGAAAGTTATTAGAATGAAAAGGCTGAATGTCGATCGAGACTTGTAGTATCCCATATTCTGTAGTTCTAAGTACTTAACGCTCCATCGAAGGTAATCACAAAGAGAACGCCGCTCCCGCCTAAGCATCTCGGTACATCTGAAAGACCGGCCACCGCGATAAAAATACCGGCACTATGACCGACACAGAATATCCCCCATTAATCCCACTTGGACAACAATATCTAGCAGTCCATGAGTCGCGACTCACGATAAAGGGGCTGTATGGCATTTACTGTTGGTCAAAGCGATCTTGGAGCACTTCATGTCGAAATAAGAAGTTCCTACAATATATAGGAATATCACAAAGAAAAACCTCGACCCTGCTTAGGATCTTCTAGGCCAATTTCTGAAAGACCGGTTCTCACGAAAGAAAATAGCGGCTCTGTGACAGACGTAAAATAGCCCCCATTACGAACAGAACATGCGCCGACCCACCCTTTTACGAAGGTACGACCAGTCATTGCAGATGGTTCCTAAGAGCCACTATATCCCAATGGGAAGCGAGATTCTGATTACTTATTCGGGCACCAACCAAAGTAACAGTAACTTCTTCCACAATTTTCTTTGAAATTTGTTTACTGGCAGCAAATACAACTCATAATCTATTTTTTATTGCCATCTCCAACAATCTCTTTTTAATCTAATACTCCTCTAATCTAATTTTTTAATTATCTTTTTTAAACCATATTTAGTCACAGACATTTTTCGTAAGCCCTTCAAGCATCCATATTCTCACAGTGCATATAAATTGTTGCTGTGGTTTTCACAAAGCAACTTGACTTGTAAAGTTGATCTTTTTTGTCTAAAGGCATGGTGGAGAATGATTTTCCGATATTTTAATAATTTGCCTAATGTATTTTCATACTTGCATGAAAAGCGCCATCTCTTGGTAAAAAGTTGAACTTTTTTGTTTTCACTACATATTTATTTCCCTCGTGCTCAATTTAACGTATATAGTAGGTCGAACGCAATATGCTTATCAGAAAGGACGCAACATAGGTCTGAATAGGGTCACTTTACTTATAACCAGCCTGTAACAGAACACATTTAGTTAAGGGAGACTTCCAAAAGTATTAATTTTTGTGTTTATTCTTTTATATATAATCTTTTCTGGTAACTCTATCATTCTTACTATTCTTCTTCTTTTTTTATATATTACTAGCAGTACCCGCACGGCGTTGCCCGTGGCATCATAACCTCAACAAAATTTTAAAAAAAACCAATAATGACATAAAATAAAGTTTTGAAAACGAAAAAAATGAATATACTATTGATTTTGCCCACTTCCCTTTCTTCTCGACAATGAACTGTAGGAAAACGGTACCGAGTAGGTTAATGCAAAACAATATTAAAAAATTACAATGTGAAATTCATTATACCGTGAGCAAGTATGCGAAGCAAAGAAATATGTTAAGACACTTATGAAGGTAATAATCGAAAGTCATTCAGTAAATATATCATCTCCGAGCAGAACGTGGGAGTATATGACGTCACCTACCTCGAGGAAGGTCTTGCAACAGCCAATGAGATTGTTACAATGCATGCTGGGTACATTTTACTTGGTAGAAAGCTTCCTTTCATATCTGCGAAAAAAAACCTTTGAACTGACTCAGAAAAAAATTAATTAAAATTCAACCATAAAAGATATTTTATCAGTTCTTGTATTAAATCAGGGGAAAATGTTCTAGTTATTACCTCAAAAAACTGAAAATAGATAGAGTTATTAGAACGTTGGATGCGAGAATTTAGAAATTCCGAATGAAAAATTTTACAGAAAAGTTACTATTTTTTAAAAAATTTATCAAAATTCAGCGAGTTATCTTAGAAGTTCAAAACAAATTTCATTTGAACGATCATCTATTTTCTTCCCACGATTATCAGAAACGTTGTAATGGGAAAACATATACCGAGAATGACCCAAAACCACACAAAATATTAATTAAAAAATTTTATAAATTAAATTCTAATATTCGGGTTTCGAGGTGCATTGAGTCACCACCTGTGTGCCAAATTTCATGGCTGTAAGTGCGATAGATTCGGCTGGGCATCGCACGGACACACACGCACGCACGCAGACAAAGATTCCTTGTATAAGTATACATGTATTAAAATGCCAAATTAAAACAACTATGAGTAAAAGTGGATTTCCCCAAACGTTCACTTGTTAGGGACTCCGTTGCTTTCTTTTAATTTCTTACTTAAATGCTCGACGACGAAAACAACACTACCCAACACAACATCATATTAGAACATGATTATAAGATGGTACGAAAAGTAACAGGGAATTGCTATAGAAATAAATGATTTATAGGGTATTTAAAAACAACACTTAAAACGGATAACAAGTAAAAATTAACACTAAATAAATCTATCAGATCAGATATCATATACCTACAGAATTTTCAGTCAGTATATATTTGTGCGTGTTAAACCTTTTCAGTGACTTATGGCATTTGTGCTGTTATAAAACCAAATTTCATTCCAAACAGGACTGAAATGTCAACAAATCAGACGCACCATCCTAATTCTCAAACATCAGGCGAGGGATTCAAGCTGACTTCCATTTCCCGGCGCAGACGAAAACTGGAAAACCGGAACTCTCCGATTTTCGCCTGAAGTTGAATATTGTGATATACGAGAACACCTTTGGCGTAGTTATGTCCATTGTTATTTGAGAGGTGCTTATAAGCCATAAAGCAAATAATAATGGGACAAGCAAGTGCTATATCTGCTGGAAGACTGCACTCTGTTGCATGATGGGGAGATTACGGGAGATGGATTGGAATTGCTTGAAGGGTTTTGGGACGAAGGGAATATATTTTATGATCACTCTAAGAGAAACCTATTACATCTCTACATCCTTTTTTCAGTACAATATATATTTTTGTCGATCACTTTCATATATTTATGATACTTTATTTCGCATGAAAGAATATTGACTAATGTTATTCGATGTGGATATAAGTGATTGAACATTGCGCGTGTATGTGAAAGCAACATCTTCTGACAGTTGTGAATGTGCGTGATATTTATGTATTTGCTTAGATATTTATATAGGGTATCGCAGCATAGAGGCAATTATTTAGAGCTAATCTGATTGATATTTTTCTTTGGTTTTTTCTTGTTCATTTGCTTACTGACTATATCAGTAGGGATCTGTAAAAGTTTAAAAAGATATTTCTAAGCTCCATTTCTGCCTGTTCAATGATTCCAGGATTTTACTAAAATTATAAATTTAAAACCTTATAGTTCTTATAATATACATAAATGGAAATTTCGTCCAGTTTAAGCATGTGGAATAATTTTTATATTATGCTACAATTATGAATATTTCATTAACTGTAACCAGTATGAACTGTTCTTGTGGCATAAACTATATTTCAAAATCGGAGCTCAATACTATCAAAGTTCCACCATAGATGTTAACTTGTCGCAGGTTAAATGTGCAACTACACTTCAGAAAATGGCGCATCTCGCCTGTTTCTGAATCCGAAAACATACAATACTTTTGACTTCAGAACCTGGTGACTGTTAAAGTAAATTCACCAGCCGTGTACCGAAGCAAGAGAAAGAATAATTTAATATTTACAAAAGCAGAGGTATACGTACATTGAAGGTAAATATGAACCAATTAAGAGCAGAGCGCGCCACAGAAACAGAACATGACATCACACACCAAATAGTGAGACAGGAAGTGGATGAGTAATTGATGCGATGCGCGATTACAGATTGAATATGAAATCATAACAGTGACAAGATTTATTCAAAACAAATTATGTAAATAACTTTTTCGAATAGACAGAGAATGTCTATTATTCTTGCAAATTTAGGCTCAGTCTTCAATCCCTACTAGAACCAGAAAAATAATTTTGGTATTAAATCATATCACGAAATGTACATGTGCGTTATTCCGTTAGATTAAACGCGCCTGCTTATGATGTAGAAAATTCTGGCAATATTACATTGCAGTATAAAATAAGCACAATTGCAAGTACTCTTGAGAAGATACAACTGGAAAGATACTACTACCAAGATACGACCGGAAGCTGAGCAACTTTATTCTCAGTCACGCAATTTTCATTGTAGTAATAAATGAAAATGTGTTGCTGGGCCAAGAGATGAAATTTCCAGTTTCAACATAGAAAATAGTACACTGAATTTAAAGTACTCAAATAAATTGCGAAGTTTTGCTATTTCTTCAGGAAAATGAGGCTGTGTATAGGATTGCATAGTAAAACAGATAACTGAACCCAAACTTAAAAGTAAGTCTAGTTTCTTCATAACAAAAAGTTTCTCTTTATTTATGTGAAGCGAGGTTACATTTCATTCTCTTAATTTTTTCCTTGTGTTTTTTCTGCTTCTTTTTCCATATTTTACAATAGTATATTCGTGAAGAACAGATATAGAATTTTTCAATGATGTAACTTCCTGCTCACGTGACATACAAAATGTACGTTGCTTAAATTAGAATCAGATACTTATCTTCCAATTGTTCTTTGTAACGAAAATAACTGCTAACAATTTTGCTGTCTGAATCAATAGATTTTTTTGCTTTATATTTTCTCTGTTAATATAAATCCAATTCCTATAATAAATCTGGATAATCTAGTAGAATTTAAGTTTCTTTTGGTTTTTATCATTTTTTTCTAATCTTTGTTGAGTTTTCTTCTTACTTTTGGATCATTCTGTTCCATAATATTACTAAAATATATCAAAATGCTTTTTGAATTAATAATATAATTATTTCACTTTATTCAAATTTTTTATTATATCATATTTTAAGAAGCTAATAAGTAAATGTAGGCACAAGTGAGATAGAAAAAACTTAATACCTAAAAGAAACAGTACAATGAGCATAAAATTTCACATACATCATGCATGACGTATCAAATTCATGGAATTCTGTTTTCTTTAAAAAATTGAAACTTCCCTGCTTAAAGCTCAAAACCTCGAATAAAATTTATATTACAAAAATAAATATTATCAAAGCAAGAAATATCTATTTAACAGGTAAAACATTTTTTTCTGAATTTTCCACAACAGAGAACAATTAAATCTGCAACACTACTATGAAGCTCAACAGATAAGACTTGAATTGATTCTTCTTTAATACTTAAAAGAATGCTAGCTTAAAAATATATATAATCTTCGCAAAACTTTATAGTTATTTCTAGAAAAAATCGAAAATACGCAGCTCACGGTAAAAGGTAATTAAAATCTAAAAAGAGATAATTATTTCTTTCTTATCCTAGAGCATGTTTGACAATTGAGAGATAAAACATAACTGTTCATGCAGAACTGCTAGAGAGTAAAGCCAATGTGTGGAATGAAACATTTTGATTAGTAATTATAAAAATACCAATCAGAACCCATTTTAGAAATCCTGTCATATACTTTTTTTGTATGAACGTCATTCTCAGTGGTGGAAGGATATTGGATTTCCATTTCTTACGCTCTGGTGTGGAATTTTTAAAACGTAACAATTCTTTTTCATAATGCTGATTTATTTCAATAGCAGAAAATTGCTAAAGATTTTTTTTTTGCCATGCACTGAAATTAAATGCTTAAATTCTTTTAAAAATAAAGATAAAAGGATGAATTTTGCATCTGATAGAAAGAAAGAAATCGATGCGGTAATGTGGTTGAAAGCAGATAATGAACAATTTATCAACTTTTTTCAACCTTCGGTCTAGCTCAATACAAATGCTAACACGTTCAGGTGCAACTCATCTATGAGATTAAAAGTTAAATTTCTGTTTAAGCTTATGGAAAAGTTTATGAAACTGAACTATTCGGTCATGTACAGATATATTTGCGTTTTTAAATAACTGTTTTGTGTTTCTTTGCAACTTCAACTAACAAAATATCCAGGAATTCAGGAGAGAGCTGAAATTTGTTTTTCGTAAGGTTCCTTAGCAGTAACAAATGTTTTCATTGAGAGCTTGCAATAATTCGACATTTTTGAAACAATATATTGGCAATAACGATCGATATCATTGAATTAGGGGCTGGGACACAGGTATATGAACTTTTGAAGGTATATAAAAAGAAATATTCTGAAATCAAAAATACAAACATAATCAGGCGCTACTCATCTACCAGATTAACGTGCCCCTCACATACATCAAAAGAGCTCTAGAGAAAAACCACGATACGCTAGTGTGAGTGGTAGGGAGCCAGGGAGCTACTAGAGGTGCCACATCTTTCTCGGTAAAATCCGCACTTAGGTACAAAAAAATATGGGTGCTTCATCTCTCAGATTAGATGCACCGTACGGAAGGTTGTCAAAACTACGAATTGACTTTCTAAAAGTTTAATTATCTTATGCATTTGCTTATGAAATGAATTAAAATTATAAATATTTTTTTAAAAATTAGTAGATCTGCTTATTGCTAATGAAAATCTTATTTCTGTAATCGGAACGAATCAATCCAAAATCAATTTTGCATAGATTTTCTGTAAGAGTCAAAGCAATATTATGCTCACTTTTATTCAATTAGTTTTGTTTTATGTTTGCATAGATGTAATTTTGTAGCGAAGTCTCAATTCATAGTCTACTAGCGTTCTGAAATTTTGTGTAGTTGTGTGCTTTCGAAGACTATTCAATATTTTTTATTTTCAGAACATAAGTATCAATTAATAGATTAAGTTTAATTAAATTTTGAGCTCATACCAGAGTACCATCTCGTAACAAATTTTAGAAAAAATTAAATACAAGCTATCCAAATTTCGATTGGAATTTAAATTATTTAAAAATTAGTTTAAATTTTAACGCTTTTACGGAATAACTCTGAATACTATCATCGCAAGAAAACCATTTTTACATTATCTTAAAGATAAAAAATTAGCTTTTTAATGACATCGATTTTATTTCCATGCAACATTTTGTTCAATTTTAATTAATTTTTTCAAAATGTTTTAAAACATGACAATGCAATAACATGATTAAAACATGACATAACAATGTTTTTAATGTTGTAAATAAAATTCAAACCATCTCATTATTTCAGCAAATCTTTTATTCACTCGCTTTTGCAATTGTGACGGTTGTGATAGTATAAATTGTTTTCTTGGGAAATTAACTCCAAAGCAGAATTTTCACTTTAATATTCATTGCATTTCTGAAATATTTTATCGCACCTGCTTCAAAGTAATATTTTTATAACGCGTGGCAACAGATATTTGATTTCAAGTTTGTTTGTTTTTTATTGTGTGTGAGGTAGACTGAAATGATTTTCGTCCTTTCTTCAAGCATTTAATCTCATGCTTTCCTGCCATTTTAAAATTATTTGGCATGAAAACGCTTTAAAATTTTTGTATATTGCATTATAGGTAATTTTTTTATTAAAATTTGGTTAGGCTCGCCGCCAAACTTGAATTCCCTCAAGTGATAACTCATCAAATTTGATATTAGAAACTAGAAATTACAGCCTGAAACTAGGAATTACAAAAAGGCAATAGTGTTCGAGAAAACTAACTAATTTTTAAATTTTATTGTCTACCTTCTATACTCCCGGGTCTTTTAGATGTCTATGAATTTTTTGCCGCCTCAATTCTTGTTCCCACTGGTTCACACGGGCCTCCAGCACGTTCTGCTTTCGCGACCGTATTGAGCGTTAATCATTCTACCGATGAGTGATAGACGAATTGAGTGAAAGTTATTTGAAACTCAGTTTGTATTGGACGGGGGATGTTAATTATGAAACGTTAATGCTAGATTGGTACCCTATTGATAAAATTTAGATTAATATATATAAATTATTAAATCAATACTGGGTGCTGAAATATAAAACACTTCAAATACACAATTTTGCTGCACTTAATTGAGTCAAGAATCTACCATTTTCTGGCACCTGTAAAGATTATGAAATTATAGTGGAATAAGCTGAAAACAATAGTACATTATGCGTTGTGAAAACTATAAGAGATATTAAAACAGAATCAGATTTTAAATTCTTTATTTTACAATTTTTTAAATCAGAAAAATTACTGCCAACATTTTTTAGTTAAGATAATGAAATTGTGATGAAGAAGATGCACATAACTATATATAAATGTAAAACCATTGAATAATATGAATAAAGTAGCTACGCAATATAACAAACAAGCACTGCAGGCCTCAAGAGGTAAAAAGATACCAAGAAAATAGGGTTTTCAATTTTACTGGACACACACTCTTAACATGTATGAAGATTTTTTTTGAAATACTTAATGTGTTATTTTTTTATTATCACTTGTATTTATTCTTGGCTTAGACAACCAAGTTTATTTTATTTCGAATTCAAACCGAAACACTTGCACAAATAATTCGCATCACAGAATTTCGAAAAATCACCGTTGATTCTTGAACAACAGAAATGTTGATACAAAACACAGAGCAAGCCTTGTAGTAATTATGCATGTGATTTAGTTGTAGCATAGATATATACAAATTTTTCCAGCAGAACTTTCTTCACCATTGCAGTCATAATGAATACGAAGATTTCGATGGTAAGGCTTTTTACTCAGCTCAGTATAGCTGTGCATGGTGGGCTGAATATTTTCCTTCAATAACTGCGCCAAAATAACTTCATGCACCGTTGAATCGTGTAAAATCCACACTCCATTCACACAATTATTCTCGAGAAGAATTCGAAAAGATTACGAGAGTCATAATCAATACGTGAGCACAAAGCAGTATATGTTCAGATTGCATTCTCTTGACACCGTTCAACACACCACTATTTTTATACTTGCAGATTGACATGAAAAACTCTAACTCGAGAGACGAACCATTTCTTTTTAAATTTTTTAACGGAAAAAAGTGAGGCCTAACGGCCCTCGGGCCTGCAGCTGCAAAAAACACCGACTACTCTCTTTGTCAAGCCAAACTCCATTTTTTATATTAAACAAAGGAAAACGCTTCCAGTCGGACGCCAAAGCCAAATAACGAAAAATTCATACGCGAACCAAGATGGCGAGTAAATAGTCCCGTTGAAAAATTTTGATTTATAAACTAATAAAGTTGAAACATTAATGGAAAAAACATCAAAAGTTAAGACAATTAATATTTAAGTCGATTACAAAGTGAATAATTAAGAAAAATTTAGATATTTAATGAAACTGCTAAGAATTACCGTTTAAATTTCAAAAGTTGTCAGAGATGCCACATGAGATGAAAGAAACTTTGGTGGCGAAGATATAAATATTTAAAAATACTGATAAAACCGAAAAATGATGTAGATGCAATTTTAGCAATCTAACAGTTTGTAAGTTTCGCTAGCTGCGATGCATCATACAGAATTGTATCGCTGGCATTTTAAAATTTACTTCTTTAAATATAATAATTAAACGCAATAAAATATTCAGTTTTTTGTTCATCTTTTCTGAGTTATCGTGGCTGAAACTGCGACGGGCAATGTTTTAATTAATATAAAATACAAAAATAAAGACTAATCTAACCGGGCGAACCAGCTGGTCGACGAAGGCGGCTAGTAGTTTAATAAATTTCAAACATCTAAGACATTAAGATGTGAGCAAAAAATCAACAACAAAATTCCCTCCTTGAAAACATAAAATAAATCAACTTAAGCATAAGTGTTTAAAAACGCAATTCAACTCCAAAAAATATGTCAAACTATATTTTTCATATATGTCTAAACGCCATTAGTTTGAAACACTACTGTTGACTTACCAACAAAAATCAAAAGCCTTTAACTGAAAATAAATAGACTCCGTATTCATTCCTCTTCTCCTAAAACCATTAGTATGGGTCGAATTTAATCTTCCGCTTCCTTAGTTAAACAGCTTACAGGGCTGTTCATTTATTATAAGGTCAGAAATATATTACGCAGTTGAAAAGTTTAAGTCTAGTTGATCCAAATGTCCGTTTTATCAGGTGCTTAGCCTTGCGAAACATGTAACTTAATCACTTATCAGTAAAGTAACTTGGAAGTGTTGTGAGTTAGTGTAGAATATATCCGTTCATAGATTAACTATTACTGCATCACTTAACGAATTTCCATGGAATCTCTTTAGCTTGGAAGTATTGATTTTGATTATCCTTTTATTTATTGTACAATTAAGGTAAATGAAAATAGTTAGGATTCTATTGAATATATTTTCTTTCCTAGGAAAAGGATATAATCATGTAAGGAATTATATTACATTTTTGTTACTGCAGTTCATCTACATGTCTTTAATTCTACGCTTCGAACTGGTTCACATAAACCAACATGCAAAATTTGTTTCTAATAAAACATTTACCCAGCTGTGATATGAAAATTAGAGATCGATAAAATGATTATTATATCTAAAAGATCAATAATCATTTTAACCCTTAAATAAAATGCTTTTTTAATTTTTTACATACAATTATCTTGTATATCTGATGTTGTATCTGGAAAAAAATTAAATAATCATTTAATTAAAGGAAAGAATGATTATTTATTTCCGATTCACTCTCTTTATCGTGTTTCTGAGAGAGTAGCTGCGTTATTTTGTTTGTGAAATAATTTAGAGAACATGTACGGTAGGGAGGATCGAAAATTCAAAGTGTGGATAAAATAATCGCCATAGGGTGCAAAAGTTGTCTTTTAAGTGAATAAGCATATATGCAAAAATTTTTCAACTTCGTTTAATATCTTCCGGTGCCCCAAAACGCTTAAATATTTGCAAAAAAACTTTTTTTATGCAAATTTCGAATTAAAAATCAAAAATTAAAAATGTGTTAAAGAAACGATTTTACAAGGAGAAATGTAGAGGAGAGGGCGAAGGAATGATAAAAAATACCAACAACAATTGGGAAATTATCGTACTGAAAAAATACCGTGTTTGTTCGATATCACATTTTGTAAGTGTACAAATTTCGATACATGTAAATTTCAAAAAGACATGAACATTCCACTTGCTGAGCGATTGTTTGTAAAAGATCGAATATTAGAAAGGAAAATAAATGGTTATTGGAGAAGTGGAAGTAATTGCTACTGAAAAAAAGAGAAAAGGAAAAAAGAAAACAGATCGAAGACAAAAGAATAAAAAATAAAATCGTTAAAACTGATGCTGCTCATGCTCAATCAATGAGCTACTTGAGCTCAACACTATGTCTTCGTCCTTGTATACACATACGGATGTAATTACCTTGGAATATCAATCATAAAATCGTTTAGATTTCCTTACCTTAACAATGGAATGTGATCGATACGCAGTTTCAGATAGAACAGCTACTTCATTTGTCAGTGCTGTTCTACAAGACATTGGAATTGCACACGAAGGCGAGGCTTCGCATGTGGTAGATCGCAATAAAATTCGTAGACAGCGTAAAAGGCTTTAAAATGCAGTTGCAAAGTCTACTAAGTTAACAGTGTCTTGGTCTCTTTTAACTGGATTATATTTCGATGGGAGGAAAGACAACACAAAAGTGCTAGGTAAGAAGGACACAAGGTACTACCCAAAGACCACGAAAGAGGAGCATTACACTCCCGTAAACAACCTACCTGTGTATATCGGAAATGTTACTGCTGCAACAGGAGGAGCTAAAGCCATAAAAGAAGCAATACTCAATTTTTTGGAACACATAATATGCGATTAAATGGGCTACCAGTAATTGGATGCGATGGAACAAATGTTAATACTGGGCACAAGGGAGGTATTATTCGCTTGATGGAACTTGCCTCAATAGACCATTGCAATGGTGAATTTGTTTGCTTCAAACAAATGAGTTACCCCTCCGTCATCTATTAAATTCTTTGGATGGGCAACAGCTGGTCCTAAAGAATTTTGTCGACCACTTGGTAAAGCAATCAAAACCTACGAGGAGCTACCTGTAGCTCCTTTTTCTTCAATAAATATGTGGAGAATATGCCACATAATATAGATAGAATGGTTCTCAGCAATGATCAGCAATATCTATATGATATTTGCCTAGCGATAACACGCGGTGAATGTTATTCTGACCTGGCATTAAGAAAGCCTGGTCCAGTTGTTCACTCAAGGTGGCTAACAATTGCAGGTAGAATTTTAAGGTTGTATGTGGTCACAGAAAAACCATCTGACAATCTTATTATTCTTGCAACATATATTATGAAGGTATACGCAACCTGTATGGTTCCATGTCAAGACAAAGCCCTTCATAATAGAAGGAGCGCTGCATATTTGGAGACTTATTTCATTTTTTAGATATTTGGAACCCAATTTAAGAAATATAGTACACACTTTTATTCAAAGAAATAGCTTCTTTTGTCATCCAGAAAATTTGCTATTGTCAATTCTCACAGATAGCAGAGAGAATATAAGGTCTTTGGCACTACGAAAACTAATTTGTGCTAGAAATGAAAACAGAGGATCATCAGAATAAGAATTTTTCAAGTACCAAAAATAGACTTTAAAGCAAAGCATTTTTTTGCACTTATTAACTGGCAACGAGTTGGACATTTGAACCACCTCTTTTGATGAATGTGCCATTTAAATAGAGGATATGGTAAAAGTTAGACGGAGTAATGGTCAAAATATCCATGCCATACCAAGCTGTAGAAAGGTGTTTTCTCATAGTGTTTGAAGCGTCGGATAGTGTATATGGATAGGAGAAGAGACACGGCTTCATATTGAATAGGATACAGTCAAGAATTATAATACCAAAAAGGATTACATCCTTTAGAAATATGTAAATCTTCAAATTAATAGAATTAAAAAATCTATGATTAAGTTCACTTTTTATAAGTTTTGTGATTTATTGCTTTGACTATTAAATTTATACTTCATGTATTATTTTAAAATTATAATTATTTATAAGTTTACACTTTAATACTTGAATAATCTGCCAATTTTTCAAATATTTTTCATTAATTCACAATTTTTAATAGATATTTGTAAAAATGTCAATTTTTAACTTTTTTTGGGGGGGAGGGCTTTCGGGCCGCCAGAAGATATGAATGAACTTTAATAATAATTAAAAAACGCAAACTAATATACCCAAAACAAAACTTTCTTACCCGGCGCTAAAGGAAATTTTGAAAATATTTTTTTATAATTTCCCCCCCAAAATGTCATTTTTAACTATTTTTGCGGCACTTGGGGCACTGGAAGATATGAATGGATTTCAATAAAAAAATATATGTAAACTAATATACCTAAGACACAACTTTTCCACCCCATGCCAAAAATAATTTCAAAACAAAACAAAAAAAATTGTAAATTTTCATAAAAAATTTAATTTTTAACTATTTTTGAGGCGCTTGGGGTACCGGAAGATATAAATGAATTTCAATAAAAAAAATTACATAAACTAATATACTCAAGACACAACTTTCCCGCCCCATGCCAAAAAGAATTTCACAAAAAAAAATTTGTCCTATACTTTTCGATCCATCCTAATGTACGGACTCTATGTGCCTCCAAAAAATATTTATCTGCTTATAAGGTTAGTTTCTGTTGATGCACATTCTTCGTATATCAAAATATGATGTTTATACGTAAATTAACTACATAACTAAATCATGCATAGTTTCTAAAAAGTATAAATAAAATATAAAGATGCCGGTTTTTAAATCAGATTTCCATAACTCTTGAACTAATTTATTATAGATTCATAGCTTGGATTATTATTATTTTTTGTTTTTAAACGCGTTATGTAGTTAAACTGTTTGAATAGCTTTATCTTCCTTAATTTCTTATATATCTTCTAAATAAATATAAGTTTTTGTAATAAGATATTTAGTGAAATATTAATAATTAATATATATTTTAATATTGCATTAGTATCACAAAATTTCTTTTCTATGATTCTTACTAAATTATTCTGTTATTATTTATTATTCTGTTTTCTTGAAGCAAATATTTCACAAAATATTTAATTTTCTTGCAAAAATGTTTAATTTTCACCTCTCACAGTTGTGATAAAATCATCTAGAAAATATTTAAGTTCTGAGGAACTGTGTTCTATTAAATAAGACACATAAGACATTTAGTAGAAGTAAGAGTTAGTCATGTTTGTAAAAATATATTTAGATTTTAATGATTAAATGTTTTTAAAGGTGCTTACGAACTAGTAGAGATATAAACTCTCATAACTTCGGAAATTTATGATTATCTTCAGGATAAATCTTTTAAAGATCACAATACATTATCTTTATATACTTTCGAGAAAATATAAAGGTTTTCAGATTTTATATATTTATGCACGTGGATACTTAAGGAAATATGGGTAAAGTATCCTGCTGGCTAACAGTGTTTCGCTGAAGGTTACGGACCCTTGAAAGTCGTATGATATTTAAATAGATAACAAACTTTTATTACATGCGAAATATTTTAAAGATCTTGTCGGAGGATTCTTAGATGAAAAACAAGGCTAGAAATGTGAAATCAGGATCTTTTCTTCTTCACAGATAGTACACAATAATTTAGTAAATTTGTATTGAAATCATGTTAAAATACATATTATACATACTTAAAACTTGAAAATTCAATAGAGGCAATAAGATGATAATTTGTTTCAAATTTGTGCAATTGAATTTACAAATATGAAATCAATGGAATTTCAGATGTTAATTTGAAAACCTTAAGTCGAGACAGTGCAAAATAGCTCTATAAAATGGAATCTCTTAATCAGGAGTCTAGAAGATTATATTACTATATTACATGTGAAGCATTTGAAGTTCTTCGACAAAAGAAGCGGCTAGAAATGTAAAATCAGAATACCGTCTTCCTCCTTATCTAATATATATAAATTCAGTAACCGTGCATCAAAATGATATACAAATATATCAGAATATGCCGCATAATCTTCAAATTGGTCATTTCAATAAAAACGGTAAGACAGTACCCGATTTCGATTTGTTAGTTGAAATCTGAGCCTTGAAATACCGAGACTGACCAAAATCCCTCTATAAAGAGGAAGTTTACAAGTATCGATTATATAAGAGTTAGTTTAAAATTATTGGATAAAAGAAAGGACTAAAAAAGTACAATGAAAATTCTCTCTTTCCCAAGCTAACATATATAAAATTTATTAAATGAGTTAATATAAATTAATGATAAATTAAAAATATACAAAACTAAGGTTTATACTCAAAGCAGATGCGAGATAACAAATGGCTACAACTTATTTGTAAAAATCGATAGGAAGAAAATATTTGAACTCAGCAAGAAGAAAACGTAAAATTTTGTTTGCGTGCGTAGTAACTGCTCTATGTATGCCTATGCTCTTGGGCAGGCGGGCAACACCTATGCCGTAGTCCATTCCATTACTAGGTGAGGCATTCTCCAAGCGTATCTACAGTTCGTTCTCTGTTGAACACCAGGGTGTTAAGATAGAGTCTGCAATATATCCCAATGAAATGGAGACCCAAGAAATTATATCAGAAGCCGAATGAAATAGACTATTGTATAGATAGATCAGAGGTTCCCAACCTGTGGTACGCATACCGCTTAAGGACTAGTTGGGGGTACACGAAATCAAAGTTGGTAATGGCGGAAACAAGAAAACACAAGAAATAAAAAAATATATAGAATTTGGTTTTCACAAGTTAATACTTGCTATTTAATAACTATACCACTTGAAAAGTTATTTATTATAGGGTGTAATTTTTTGCCATCCTTATAAGTTAATACGAAATTATTACAATACTGATTTCATTTGTTTATGAATTGAGCTAATACTATTGTAAAAATGCAGTAAAATGCAAAATAAAAAATAAGTGCAGCAAATATTATTAATTCGAATCATTTGACTCTTAAGCTGTCCTAAGCCCTTTAACATTATTGATAAAAACTTCTTTGCACATAGGGATGGTTGGTGAGGGGGAAGATACGACAGTAGGGGGTACGCGAAAAAATAAGATTAATAAAGGGGTAGGCGAGAGAATATAGATTAATCAAGGGGTACGCGAGGGAATAAAGATTGGAAATCCCTGTCGCCTATTTGACCAAGGGAAGTCACATAGGCCAATTATTAAGTACGAAAACAAAACTTTAAGCTTCCTCCTATATTACGTTAAAAATTTCTTCCTATCAGAGTTACATCCAAGAACGTTGCATTTATTTGTAATCGATGCAATTGTTTTTAATAGCACTGTATATCAGAAGCTCCGCTAAACCTTAAATGTTATCATCAGAGACAAGAAGACAAACTTTGATTTCGAAGTTCCAAGTTGAAATCTTTAACCTTTAAAAATCTGGTCAGCCCAAAATACCTCCATAGAGCATAAGTACCTAAAATATGGGTGAAATGTTTGAAAGTTCTTGGATTGAAATATTATAATAAGTATCATTTCTTTCTTTTAGATAACATATATGAATTCAGTAAAATTGTATTAAAACCAGATAAAATATTTTATAAACTACCATGTGTCCTTAAAATTTAAAAATTTATCACAGGCAGAAGACAAGCATTTGTTTTAAGTCGCAAGTTGAAATTCGAGACCTTTAAAAGTCGGGACAGCGCAAAATACCTCCATAAATATGAGCACTTTGACTAAGCGACAGATTTTTATTCTCTGAAATGGAAACCATCCTGAATAAAATATACCTAAAAGAAAAACGTCACGCAGTGTGTGAGGAATTTTATGGATTAAAATTGACACTACGAAACCACACCCATAATTCATCGCATATTTTATCTAAGGTCACAAAAATGTTGGGGAAAAAGAAACAGTTTTATAGGGTATAATAATCTGAAAGTTTTCTCTGTGAGTTCTAAAGGCATTTACTGAAGAATTGCTGAGTTGAGGAAAGTTTGGAATGCCCACTATTCTAAATGTGCAAAAGTGGTTTTTACCTTAATTATCTTAAGTGCATCAAAACATTTCCTCTGGGCAAATGGTAAAAAAGAACGCCTACTTACAAAATGTGATATATGAAGGACTTTTGTTTAAGCACGTCGTTAATGCTTTAGTCAAAATATGTCTTTGCGTTTCTCGACAAGAAATAGTTTTTAAAAAAGAAAAACAAAAAGTCAAATATACAAACCGGGTTTTATCAAACACGGGTTTATGTTGTATTGAGGTACACAGGTTTTGTGCATGAAATAGAAGTTGAAAATTCTTTGTTAGATCACAAACATGATGAAACATACAAGAATCTGGAATATCACACACAAAAGTTTAACCTTGCATTGAACTTTTTTTTTTATTCTTTCACGAAAGTTGTGTAAATGTATATACTAAATAAATTTATCTAATGTGGGGGGAAAATAACTATACCAAATACGTAAATCGGTTTTGTCAAATCTGTACACGAGTTTGATGCATTAAATGGAAGTTGAAAAATCTTGAAAGCCAGAAACGTGATGAAACATATAAAAATCTAGAATGCCACTTATAAAAGTTTAACCTTACATTCATCTATTTTTAAATTTATTCTTTAGCAAAAGTTATGCAAATTTATATAAATAAATGTATATAATGTAGGGGGAATATAAAATTCTGATGTTATTCTTAGTTTTTTGATGAAAATGAATTAAATGACAAACATGTTCGATAGGCGATTCTTTTGAAGATTCCTGTGCTGAACTGGAGGACGCTATATCCGTTTGAATCAAAAACCTTCTTCTTACAAGGTGAGGAAATTTGAGAAGGGATAGCCGGTGTTACGAGGTCGATCTCAAAATAGGCATTGTATATCTTGAAAGCAGGACGTTAATATAACTAAACTAAGCTAAACGCAAGTCAAAAATGTCGTAAATAAATAATTTATTAACCGATTATGAAACACTTCAAAATTAAGTAAAAAAATGTCGCAAGTAAATAAATTATGAACCTATTATTAAATACTTCAATATTAAGTCAAAAATGTCGTAAGTAAATAATTTTATTAATCAGCTACCAAATATTTAAAAATTAATTGGGATAAAAGCAAAAATAGTAATAGTGCAAATAAGTCATTCAAATAAAGGGAAAATCTTATTAAAATTTCAGAACTAAAATAACAATAACCAGGTTTCTTTCAGAATCAACATAAAAGAATGCCACAGCATGGTTGTCATTAAATACGAGGGACGTTCCGAATGCAAGTTTCTTTATGCTTTTTCACAAAGAATCTTTATTATAAACAGAAACATACAATGGCAAAATAGCCAAAATACAAGCTTTTGGCTATTTTTCCACACATATTCGCACCGACAATGATACATTTGTCACACCGTGAAATCAATTTCGAGAAACCATCCTGTTAAAAATCGGTGCCCAGCGATTAAAAGAAGTTCTTCACAGCCTTAACTCCAATTTGACGAGCATGTTCGGAAGTGACGTCCCGATAGTACTGACTTCAACGCAGGAAAAAAGTGAAAGTCTGATGGGGCATGATCGGAGCTGTAGGCCGGGTGATACAATCGCTCCCATCCCAGGTGACGAATGTGTTCTTTTGTGCCTCTTGCTGTGTATGGTCTTGCATTATCGTCCAAGAACAAAACCCCTCAACTCAAGAGCCCTGGTCGGGCCCTACAGCCCCATCAGACTTTCACCTTTTTTCCTGCGTTGAAGTCAGCACTATCGGAACGTCACTTCCGAACATGCTCGTCAAACTGGCGTTAAGGCTGTGAAGAACTATCTTCAATCGCTGGGAACCCATTTTTACCAGGATGGTTTCTTGAAATTGATTTCATGGTTTGACAAATGTATCATTGTCGGTGCGAATTTGAGGAAAAATAGTCAAAGTTTGTATTTTGTTATGCCATTTTATGTTTCTGTTTGTAATAAAGCTTCCTTGTGAAAAAGCATGACGAAACTTACTTTCGGAGCGTCCCTCGTAGATGGGGGAAAATGTATTAGTTACGCAGGAATTTAATTTGTAAACGGATGAAGCCACAATTTTATAAGAATTGCCCACACATAGGAAAGTCACTAATCGCTTCGCAATGAGACTACTCGCAGCGCCTCAAACTGCAAAATGCAAAACTCAGCAATTGTATCTCGGATATTGGAGATAAAAGAAAGATGTGAACTAGAATAAAGTTCGGCGTCGAGTCGTCGATTTAAAGGAAATGATACTCCGTGAGCATGGATAACCTATATAAACAGAAAGCGAAAAATGCTTCTTCTGAGCTTATTTCTATTCAGAGATGAAGTCTTATTCTTGTACAAAGCCTTTTAAAGATTCGCTTGGAGAAATAACCTGCGGGAGTGGTCTCCCCTAAACTTTCTTGTATACTCCCAACACATGTAGAGAAAAAATAAGTTAAATGGCAGTAAAACGAACAAGCGTCCCTATCATGGTGGAGAAAAAATTGCAAACTTTCTCTAACCCAGAATGACACGACTATCCAAAAGTTTCTTATGGCGCGCGCGTAAGTCGAAAGGAGGGTAGAAGCAGTAGCGCGATTTCGAAGGTCACGAGTAGCGCCAATACGCAATTTCGGCTTGTTAGCTAAAGAAAATCTAATATGCAATCTGAACGCCTGTTTTTTAACTGATTGAAATGAAAATTGGACACAGATATACCATTAGGTTAGAAGATCACATACCAAATTTCATTTATCTAAGTAGTTGTGTTTAGGAGTTATGGCGTTCAGAACTATACGATTATACAGACAGACAGTCAATCCTTTGACGGATTTGGACCGAAATTTTATACGGACCTACATTCTTGATGATAAAACTGTGAACCAAATATTATCCATCTGGCTATTCAACTTTTTGAGTTAGACAGACTAAGGATTCGCTTGGAGAAATAAAAATATATCATGTTTGAAAAAGTTTTATTTTCTTTAACTTTAATTTTCTTAGAGAATTTCAAATGCAAGCACTTACCACATATCCTCTAATAAAACCACGTACTTGGCAGCTGAAACACTCAGATATGCATATCATGACTTTTACACCACCACTCTGGCTGTTACTTTACCTTTTTATATTGCGTATTTGGTCTTCTACATTTTGAAATTCATCTCGCATCTCAAAGTATATTAAGTACTTTTCTTTCCACTGAAATGTTGTTTCGTTCCTGGTGCAATTTTCTTACTACACACATTTTAGCAAATTAGGGTTGCCTTTTTTTCGTTGGAAGAGTTTCTCACTGGTTTGTCTCTAATTCAGGTGAACAACATGCCAAAAAAGCTTTTATTTCTTTATTTTTATACTTTTCGTGCATTCTTCAGAACGGAATATTAGAATTTTATCATTTACACTGAGGGTTTTTTCATTTGCTAACTGGTTAAAAATGTCGTCGCCCAAAAGCTTAACACTTCTCCTACAATTCATTCACTAGATCATTTTCGATGCTGCCGCCACAGTTATGAAAAAAAAATTATATAGAATAATTAATGAATTATTTTATTCTTATATGTATTAAAAAACAGATGGATTGCAAATAGTTAGATTAAAACACTTATTAACTCTTTTCACGAAAAAATATACAAATGGTAATTTTGTTTGTTATTGGTCTCTTTAATGATTATGATTATTGCAACCTTTAATAACTTATTCGAGAAACTACATCTTCAATAACTACGATTAAAATATCTATCTTATCTTGTTGTGAAATAAAATTTTATACGCAATTAAAAAGATACCAAGATTAACAAAAGCATATTTGGAATTAAAAATTGCATATATTATAATAATTTCGATAATTAGTGTACCATGTAAGAATTTATAAATATTTTTCAAAATGAACATAAAAATAATAAATTAATAAAATCAGAGCTATTATTTTGAATTATAATGTAAATAAACCGTGAAAAATGTTATTATAGTATGCTTTTCTATGGCATAAAAATTTTACTCCAATGGTGTTAATTCTTGTGGCACCACACTCACATGTCAAAAGAAACTGCGCATGTCATTTAAAATCTAACTCCTCAATGCCTTATGCATTGCACCCTGCAGGATGAGCAACTATTTAAAAATTAAAGCATCCCTTTTATAGTAAATCACGTTGGCATGAGTTGTCTCCATGGTGTGGTTTTAGCGCTATTCATAACACAGCTTCTTGAAAATATCTGACGATACTAGTCAATGATACAGTTTTTTCTGAAAGGGATCGGTAAGCTAACAGGAGAATACTGAAACGTTTGGCTGAGCTTGCATTAAAGTTTTGAGTAGTTAAATAAACAATGAAAAACAATTTAATCACTGCCACAATTAGCGATTTATATGTCTTTTTATATCTGAATGCCATTTCTAATTTGCATTTTGAAATACAAGGCCACCATTTCATATAATTTTTAGTTCTTTCTTGGTAATTTTTATAAGCTTCTGTAAATAATAAATTCTGATAGTATAAAAACAATAATATCTATTCAGAAGTAAATAAATTCATAATACGTTATTTTTCTCTAATGACTACAAACTCTTGAAATATTTAGCATAACAGCAATTGTATTTTAAAGTGACAGAAACGATTTTCTATTAAAGATAGTAAAACTGAAGCTACAAATGCATTAAAAGTGTATGACTATCCCAATAATACTTTTGTTTAAAGCAAATGAAAATGGAAAAGTATAGTTTTTAATCAACAATCCTGCAGTGAAATAAAATACTTTAAGAATTGTGAGAGTGCAAAGATTAGTTAAATAAAAGATTGAGATAAATTTAGATTGTAAAGAAGGTAATGTCTTTTTATTTTACTTATTTTATAAAAAGAACAAAGTGGATGTCTATCACGGAGGCTCTGTTTCTATGATAAGACGAAATATTTATTATTGTTATCTGATTCTAAAGAAATGGTAAGAAAATCAGCAAAAAAATTGATGGATTTAAACAGAATTTTCTTATTAAACTTAACGAAAACGAAGCTTATTTCTCGCATATGTCTGATCGACGAAGTTGTATGCCGATTATCATCAGTTGAAGAATACTTTATACAGAAGCTTATCTTTACCTTCTTTAAAAAACTTTTCTTCTTTTAAGAATTGACAAAAATAGAAATGGCGAAATGATAGTCATCGGAAAGTGCAAATTAATGTTATATATGAAAAGTAGAAAACACCTTTTTTTCAAGTACTTCATAAAGAAACTTATCTTTATCTTTTTGAAAAAAAACCTTTTCTTCTTTTGAGAATTGATACATATGGAAATGGCGAAATGATAGTAATCGAAAAGTGCAAATTGATATTATAGTAATATATGAAAAATATATAAAAATAAAACTTTTTCAAGTACTTTATAAAGAAACTTATCTTTACTTTTTTTAAATAAAAAAACTTTTATTCTTTGAGAATTCATAAAAATAGATATGGCGAAATGATAGTCATTGGAAAGTACAAATTGATATTATATTAATATATGGAAAAAAAACTTTTTTCTGAAATCCAGAAAAGGGAAAATAAAAGCGTGAAATAATGATTTTTAGGAAACGTCCAAATATACTGTAGTAAAGAAAACTTCAAATTATTTATTACAAACAGAAGCTTCTTGTTTTATCTTACTGTAAGCTGAATTTTATTGAAACTCCTTTGTAAAAATTTTAAATTACAAATATATTTTATTTTATGAAAATAATTTCTATATTTAATAGCTCTCAGACTAGCTTTATACAGAAGAAAATATAGTCCTTCTTATTACAATTTTAGTACTTCTTTTCAAGGCGAAAAAAAAGTCAATGAGAAAACAAACACCGAATGCGTGGAATATGCATTTTAGCATGGATTATTCGTGCTGCATAAATAAATAATACTAAGCAATGTGATTTATTATATACACCAGGGGAAGAGTTCTCCCTTCGACTTTCTCGTATATTTACAAAACATGAAAAGTTTCGTATTTAGTTTCAACGTATAATGAAAACAATATAGGAAAGAGTTTGGGCATTTTCTAGCTGATACATTTGGTTCTAATTTTTATACATATCTACAATTGTTGTTTAAAAGCCTTATATGAAATTTCATATATCTAGCTTTTTGCGTTTTTGAGTTATCAGTATGGCATCCAGGCGAACAGACAGACATGTAGACAATCAAACCTTTGTCCACGTTGTGAAAAATTTGATACAGATCTACAATCGCGGTGTGTTTGTGTCCACATACTTAAGATAGATAGACGGCCATACAATCACCGTTGACAGTGTTGGTACAAAATATGATTCATATCAGCAATTCCAATAAGTGATGAAAGAAGCATATTCCGAATTTTATCTATCTAGTTCTTCGCGTTTTGGAATTGCCATGTTCACATGCAAGCGTATGGATAGATAAATATATGTTCCTTTAATTTCTTTCCTCCGAAATTTGATGGGCATCTACAGTTTTGGTGCAAACACGTCATGCCAAATTTTTTTCGTCTAGTTCATTTCGTCTTTGAGTTAGCGTGTTCACGCTCAGATGAACAGACAAACAAAATTCCAAAAGTACTTCTTTTGTCGTAAAAACCTCTATTCGCTCGTTCCTAGAGGGCTGTCGGAATTTTGTGTATATATAAACGCCAATTAGAGAAAATATCGTATCGAAAGGAATGCAATAAGCGTAAAAAGTCAAGTGCTGAACGGATTCGATAGCTACGACAGCGTCGAAAAGAAAACGAGAAACGATGTTGCCCGTGCACCTGATCCCTGCCTCTACAACACTCGACAACACCAATATCGATATGACTTTCACTAGACACTTGGATTCGATACAATGTAAAGTGAGGTATGCTACTTCAGCTATCACAGGCCCTTGAAGCATGCGAAAGACTTGCAATGTTGTATATATTCTGTAACCATTAAGCTGGACATTCACGGAGAGACTGTTCCAAGCCGTTTGGAGCGCTTCGTCAATGCGAAAACTCGATGCGAATTGGCGTGGTGCAGTCGAAAATTTGGATTTTCATCTTCTTCCTTTCCCCTCATTTGGCGCGTAGGGCCATAAAACTGAAATACCACCTTGGGGAAGAGGGAGCGAGGCTCTCTCACAAAATGTAGACCTGTGGGGGAAGGGGTGTTGTCTCTCTTGTGAAAGTGGGACGGGGGATCCCGCTTTGAAGGAGGGAGGAGGGGTAGGCACAGTAGCTCTAGTGGATCGAAGTGACTGGTTGAGTGGTTTGCATGGAGCCTCCATGAATGACCCACCTAAATGGGAGTGCTGAAAATTGGAACAGTGTGAAGAGAAGCGCTCCAAATGACTTGGAGCAGTCTCTCCGTTATTATCCAACTTTATATTTCTCCGTATAACCATTGTATTAAAGATATTGAAAATTAAATTACATATTAATACCAAACACCTGCTATTATGATTTCATCACGAGGTTTTCAGGAAAAATTACGGCAATGACTCGAAATGCGCCCTATAGTGTCTCACTCAAGAATGTTTTAAACGCAGATATTCATAGAAATCTGGTGGTCGATTTTATTTAAAAGATTGCAGAACTTTTTCTTTCTATGTCAGAAAAACAAATTAATAGCCAAACTATTATTCGTTACTAAAACGTTAAAAAAATCAAATAAATTTTAAACACTGCCTTTATTAACATTACCCCTTCCGTAATTATAATGAACGCATTGTCAAATACTTAATGTCGATGAGACTCGTTGGTGCTCATCATCATCAATCTCATAGTCAAAACTCATCTCATTTCTGACATTCACAAAAGAGCTCAAACTTGAATGTTATCAAACTACTTCCGTAAAATTTTTCAAATAACTTTCGCTTCACTTTAATTCAACATATAGCTGAAAATCTCAAAGTTTTGCGATTTTTGCTCTTTTTTCACCAACTTATAAAGAAAAGCATTTAAACGGGAAGGAAAGTCTTTGATATCTGAGAAAGTATTGGAATTTCTTTTGTGAAAGTATTGGATTGAAAACTTCAACACATGCTCTTCTTTATGCATATCACTTCACTTTTTCGATAATGTTTCATATATTTGAAGTTGTGGTATTCAGATAACGGATGTATTAGCACACGGAAATACTCGCTCTTTTATGAAAATCTTCTCTTAACATTAAATATACAATCAATCATAGTAAGTTCTCTTTATCACACGGTGTACTTAGCAAGAGCATTTTAAAAAGATTTATATAATTTGTTGCGTTATAGGAAAGAATAAATGTTTAATATAGGAATTTTATACATTTATTGATCCGAATATAAGTTTTTGATCACTTGATTAACGATCTGCTCTCTAGTTATATAGATTTCGGTAAAAATTTTGGATTTAATCTTCCTAGTATAAGAAGTATAGAAAGAACATTATTGTAATCGTTAAAAAAATTCGTATTACAGATTTTGATTAATGTTTTACGTTTTAAACAACAGTGAGTACGAGAATACTGTTTTGAAACTTGCCTGCTCTAGAAAAAGTTTATGCAATTTAGAGTAATTATGGAAAAGAGAACCAATTATCATCGAAGGATTTCTCGTTTGCTACTTCAAAATATATCAAATTGGGTGTATTTTTCTATGATAAATACATACAACTTCAATTCGTTGCACGATTGACTACCTAGAATGTAATAATGTTCGATTGTGGTGTAGTAGGTTAAGGTGACCAGGGATCTTGAAAATCATTTTTTTAAATTTTTAGCTAATCAATTTGAAATTTTGCAGGCATTAATAGGAACAATATATAAGACAACACTCACAATTTCACTGCAGCATATTTTATGAGTTGCGTGTATAAATGTAATGTTTAATAACAATTAATGGCCTTTTTGATAAATGTTCCAGGCGCTTAAATTATTGTGCAAATTTTATGGCATTTTATTTAGGTATAAAAACATATATGGAGACGATTTTTTAACATTCATATAGAATTTATTTTGTTATTAATCCTTACACATTTTCTTCTATATGAAATATTGGGAATATTTTCTTCCGATCTTCGTTTTAAAATTCCTTTCTAAAACATAAAAATTAATCCCAATTTTTGTTCGAAAAGGGTAAGAGTAACTAATAAAAAATAGAATAATTTCGAATAATTTTGTGGCGCCTGGAACAATTATCATAAAGGTCATTAATTGTTATTAAAAATTACATTCATGCCTATAATTCAGAAATAAATAAAGATATTGCAGTGAAATTTTGTATGTTGTTTTAAATATTGCGTCTATTAATGCCTGTCTGATTTCAAACCGATTAGTTGAAAATTTAAAAAAAAATGATTTCGAAGGTCCCTGATCGCCTTAAGACAGAGCGTGACTGAGGAATATAAATCAGAGGAAGAAACTTATGGGTTCTGTTTTCTGGTTGTGTTCTTAACCAGTTGCATTCAAAAAAGAATATAGACCGATGAGCACCTCGACAATAAATTGCTTACTGCGCTAGAACTGGTTGCTTGACAGTTTCTTGGAAATTCCCTTCAAGCACCTTAGCTTAATTTTTCTAATTATAGAGCTACATCTTAAGTTGATAACAAGGAGAAATTTGCGGCATATATCAATACTACTCGATAAAAGTCCTGAATATATGAAATTTATAAAATTATTTAATTATATCATTTTCTCTATGCTTTCTGTATCTGATGGATTACCATATAGATATTTTTTAAAAATTTGTTCAGCCAATGTTCTAACTGCATTCGCAAATTTTGTCAAAATGGATTCGTAAGCATTTGTAGACACTTTTACTCATAAATGTCTTCACTTATAACATCAAGACGATGCAATCAGTTTTCTACATAACTCTTAATAATTTTCTTCTTTAATATCGGAAACTTTAATGCATTACCATCTTCTGTTGCTTTATTTCATAGTGGAATGAATTTTATAAAAGAAAAGGTTTATTGTAAGCTATTGTAGCCATTCCATGAATCCTGTAAAAGTATCTACAATAACACATATCTGACTGGAAATACAATTGATTTTTCACAATGAGCATTAAATAATGGTAACTAATAATTTTCACAGTTATTTCAGATTTATGAATTTTGTTGTAGAATTTTTTTAATATTTAAAATTAATTCACTGAGGTATAACTATGAACACACTCAGTGCTTCAACTAAAGACTCCAAACTAAGACATGACTTACTTTAAAGTAATATATGTAGAATCAACTTCAGCGTTCCTTTCTTTGTAGAATGTGCCAATTACTTTCAAATAATCACATCAAAAATAAAATTAATAATAATAAAATGAATTACAAGATTAAAAAACAAACCTTTTTCATGGCGTCCCGGATTCCTCTCATTTTATTCTATAGGTGCCAACCGCTTATCACAGGAAAAAAATCACATAGACCAAGCTCCAAATTTATTTTTTACGACCACTATCTCAAGACAAGATTTTCTCTTTCGAGTTATTCGACACACCATTGTCCTCGCGTAAACAAAAAATTGCGAAATGAATAAATCCCATTCTTTGGGACACCGCAGAGGATTTCATATACCACAGCTGCACAGACCTTCGCATCTAATCACTGAACTAAACCTTTACTGAAAGCTCCACTGGAACTATCAGGAGCCGCCTGGCCCCAATATCTTCTGATCCCGACCCATATATCAGAGTTACCGGCTCATTTGCAGAATCTGTTACAAAATATTGAAGCAGAGTTGCCTTTTTTTACGATCCTCTTGGGCAATCTTACAACTTTCTTCTGCGTCAAACTTCTTCAAGGGAAGATAGAGAAAACTAGTGAAAATTTTTTTTTGGAAACCAAGATGAAAATTTTTCTTTTGTTTAAATGTCGTGGGAGAAGGATTTAATATTTTTTTATTTTCTTTAGCGGAGAGTGTTGAGGATTTAGTTTGGGATTATCAAAAATTTCCCGCAGACGTTCCATGATTGACTGTTTTTAATTTGTGTGGTGGTGTCTAGACGTTGGTTTTATCAATCATGTGCGGTTTGAAATTTACTAGAGTAATGTAATCCTCAAAAATAGAATGCACTTGAAAATATTTGTCTAGAAAGTCTGCCTGACTGTATGTAAATTCGTGGCATTTGTGGTAAAAAATAACTAATGATTTTCTACTGTTCATTTTGTTTTTCGATTTGTTTGTTGCTTAACGTTTCCAGATAGTTTTTTTCCCTCAATGTATCATTTACTCAATATTTCTCTCGAAGGTTTTGTTTAAAACATAAATATTATATTTTAACTTGATTAATTTTCATTGCTTTACTGTGATATGAGTTGTTCTCTCTTACAAAACACGGTTAACTTATGAATATGAAAAGAAATCACGTGTAGAACACAAGAAAGCCGATTTTGATTTCTTTTAGAAATTGGGATCAACTGCATCCTAGACACAACAGTATGTTTTGTGACCATTGATATATAAGCGATAGAGCATATATTTGCTACTATTTTTTCTTGAATCAAATGATGTTTCTTTTTCGTTCTGTGTAATTATTGATAGAAGGCTCTTAACGGAAAATTATCGTCTCCTATATCATATATTCTTTTCAGGAGACGGCTCCATAAAGGAGTAGTGCATCTTATGCAAAGTAGAAGGATATTTTTCGCCTTTGTTTTACTAGCAAAATAAAACAGAAATAAGCAGAGGTAGTACCGTAAAAACGTTGAAGAAATAGTCTGATAATCTGTTGCAGTAAGAAACAAAATATTATATATTGTTTCTATCAAAGTAATGAGAAATGAAAATACGACTTTCGTTTAATCGCACGGGATCTAATAAAATACGCTTACTGATTCTTTGAATTCTTACTGTTTCTTGCATGGAGTAACGTAACTTATGTGAACACAAGAGCGAGAGATTAAAGTCATTTCTTGGTTCACATTAGCAGAATTCATCTCAAATCTTCCTTTATTTACAAAGTGCTCTTATTATTAGTAAATAATGACGGATTATTTTCAATATCAAATATATTTCAATTAGCTTTGAATTATAGAAAACATTTCTTTATTACACTTCACACATAGAAACGGTGCATTCCATTACACTGTAAATATGTTTTGTTCCAATATAATGTCACGTAAAGCACTGGTGTATCGAGTTCAGGGCCGTCTTAACAAATTTGAACGCCATGGGCTAGAGTAATTTGGCGCCCCATTAGAATCGTAACTAAGAATTTGAGAGTCTGTGGCCCAACGAAAATACCTAGATAATGCAATAATTGATGAGCAAAATAAAATAAATAAATAAAATAGAACAAAATAAATAAAAAGTTAATCTGTTCTCTGATTAATGATTTACAATTTTGCAAATCAGAGTCTTTTCAAAATAGGTGTTTACAAGTAAGTTTCCGTACTGCAGGTAACTTCTATTACACGCATAATTTAAGATTTTTCTCACTGATTGTCTCAGTATGAATATTTTTTTGAAATGATTGATATAGGTTTTAGGTGCCTTTAGATCAATGGCGCTTCTGGTCTACAGCCCAATTAGCCCATTGGCTAAGATGGCCTTGTTGAGGCTGAGTGGCGTCCGGGTCATGATACATAACCCACGCCGACCGACTCACCCAAAGGGTTTAGAGTCAACAAGGATCGACGGGTCCCGGGTCATGGTATGTTTTTGCCCCTCACCATGTTTGACTTTAACCCTCTGATTCCTATGACCATTGGAATAGAGAGATCTCAAAATACGAGAACGCCCGAGTTAATCTTCCAAATATAAGAAAAATTCACCTCCCCCCTCAGAAACCACAATGACACCTGAGAACTGGCCGAATTCCAAGACCCCCCTCCCCTTTTCCCCAATCCATTTGGATGAGCCGTTCCAACGAAGAAAGCGCTATCCGCGGGTGAGAAATCAACCGCAATTAAAGAAAGGGGGTGGAAATTTCGCAGTGATATTCGAACTTTTCGGACGGCCATCCTTTTTTCCTTAAAGAGACGTTTGGGGCGTTCCCGTTTTGATAGAGTTAAAGAGTTACAAAAAAGTAATGTTTTGGTACGATTGCCAGTGGCGTAACGGGGATAAGTGTCACTAGGGAAATAATGCGATTTATTTTTACGCCATTCGTCACCAGTGTCTTAGCAAGCGTAAATGGTGCCAGGGGCATGACATTATTTTTACACTCCTTCATCATATCTTAATTTAAAAATGGCCTAAACTGGCTCACCGGGAATCTATGCCCCCCATTCGATACGCCACTGATGTAAAATTGAACAGCGTTTCCTTGTCACACCCCTGGGCTTTATGTAATAATTCCCCATAAAATAACAAATAACTCTGCGGTCAGTAAGTCAATAATGATTTCGTTTAGATATTGATATGTATAAGGCCTGAAACTAAAAAAATAAAAAAATGTTGTTGTAAAATGTATGTAAAGATATTTTTAAAAATTTATTGAAATAAAAGAAAAGATTGTACAGAGAAATAAATTTGATACTACTAAAAGGCTAAGCTTTTGAATTTTAAAATTGTGTAAAAATAGGTTTTTAGGAATAAAAGTCTTTGAAATTATTGAAGAAAAACATTAAAATATCGATTAATTTTTAACTAAAATTCTAATTAAAATTTTGAAAAACTTATTTATAGTAATCGCATAAAACCCAAGAAGTAACTACAAGCCAAATTTGGTAGTATTATGTTCAAGGGACTGCGCTTAAGAGTGTTTTGAACGATTTTAGAACCATGAGGGCGGCATGACGCAATTTACAGATTTTAAGCCAGCCTATGGACGTTATCATGCTATGAAAATTCTTTGAGGCCACTGTGACCTAGTAGTAAGCTGTGGACTTCCGGGCCGGAGGGATCCAGATTCGAAAATAGTCCTTGTATTGGGCCTGTTGCACGTTAAATCATACGTAGAGGGCCAAACGTCCTCCCGTTGGTGCGGTGCCTATACCCCACGTCCATCGACTGACCCATAGGGTTTAGAGCCCACAGGGATGGACGGGAAGCGGAAATTTAGAGAAAGGATTCCAGCTCAGATGTCGTCCTCGTCATCTGAACTAACGCCACCTTGAACCCCCGATACCTGTGACTACTAGTGTCACCTCATCGGTTTTAAATGGGCACAAGATGGATAAAGCACGAACACCAGAGCCGACGCGTGAACCAGTTTATTGAAAAACAAAATTTTACGAAACTATTTAAAATTTCCAGAAATGTGCATAATTAAAAATGAGAAATATCAATAAAAATGAATAACATATAACATAAAAGCAGTTCTATCTGTTCTAGATGCTTCGCTGTATCAGTCTTATTCAAAACGCACTAAAACAATTAGTTTTTGGGTCTGAGACATTTAGTTGATGACAATATGAATCTGGTTTAAACAGGAATTCATATTCATGAATATGTTTGATTATTAATTTAATTTTTTCCATAAAAGTTGGTTATTGGCTACATTCTTAAGCCAGTGATCTTGAAGCTGTATGGCATGAAGCTAATATTCTAAAGTAACTATGCATGATGTAGCATAGTGCAATGAGGTACCAATTTCGCCACAACTGCAAAATGGTGAGAGTGCCAACTTGAAACGATGAAAGTATATTTGAAATGGACCGTGGTTCGTGACAAAGAAAATTTCTTCTCTATTTCAGTGAAGTGGTTTAAAAGAGACTTTTGGAGCTATTTAATAAATCTATCTGTCGGAGTCGCCATCGGTCCAAATTTTCTGCCCACTTAGTCAACAAATCTTTCTGGATGACCCTTTTCAGATGTGATAATGGTTATTTCAATGTCAAAACATTACCGCGGTTAAAAATTACGAGGTCAATCCCAAAATACCCCTCGTGTTACTTCTAAACGGAACGTTAATATAACGAAACTAAATTAAAAGATTCCTCCTAATTGCAGACATGATAAAGTACACAAATCTCAACAAACTTTATATTTTCCGTAACGTGTTTGAATAAATGCCATATTGGAATCTCATAAGGAAGCAAACAAAATAATTTTAAAAAATATATATTTTTATTTAGACGTGGGTGGAAAAACGCGTATTAAAAATACCATCTAGGATATAATATTTTTTATACTTAGATGCATATATATAGTGCAGTGAAGAAAATGCCAAATTTATGTTGGGAAAGTATTTTTTTGTATCAAAGGATGTGGCTGAAATTTTGAAACAGAGAACTTTAATTTTGGTATAAAGACAACATGCCAAATTTCATTCAACCTGCTCTTAGCTTTTCTGATTAAACATCTTCAAATATATAAAGCGACACAGAAAAGCGGACGGACATAGTTAAAAAATTTTATATCATTACATTTTACAAATCTGGGAGCTCTAAGACGTGAGGATTCATCAAAATTACGAGGTACAATAACAATTATTTAGCTTTCTATACTTCGTACGGAAAAGTAACAGTAGAAACATTTTAAAGTCATTTATAGAAAAACTATTCTTACAGTTTCACTGCTTTGTTATGCCTTTGCATTTAGCCCGAAAAAAGATTTCAAAAGGTAATTTGCACGCATAATTTGAAAAGACATCGATTTCTCCGAATTTATGTAACTTCATTTTTTAAAACCTCTTTTTCAAATTAATAGCCACTTCTATTCGACTCGCTTCAATGCATCGGTATTTATTTATTGCTGTTGTTAACTTCGTAGAAGGTTGGAAATAGTTATTCCCCTAACCCTAATTTTTTATCAGTCTACCCTGAGACGACGATTTATTTGCTACTTTCTTGAGTGTCCGATTTTATTGTCAGATCTGATTAATTATAATGAGGTAAAAAAAAAAATGGAAATGTGTTTCCAGCAAGAAAAGGTCGCATTCACTGGCTGTGAATGCTAATAGAGTTGAAGGGATTTTTCCGGTTCAACTCGTTCTTTCGTGTGTGAAACTCATTCCTCAAAATGTCGCTTGTGTTGTAATTTATTTCGCAGAGGTGGAAATCTGATTGTTATTTGTCATAGCATTGGCTTTGCGTTTGAAAAGCAAATAAGACCTCTTGATTCCGTTTGGAATAAAGTAGGAGAATGTATTTTGGAACCAAGTGAGGATAAAGATGAAACTGATGATGTTCTTGTAGGTTTCTTGGCAATTTCTCTTAATTTTGAGTCAGAAGAAAAAAGATTTGATGTATTTAAAAAATAACGTGCAGTTTGTTTTCGCGATGACAGTACTATTTGTTAATATTTTTAAAAAATTAATTATCAACTAATCGTTTAGTCTCTGTTTTATTTCTATTGCATATGAGATACATCATGTGATAGTGAATAGGTGGAAAATTAATTACAAGATATTGTAATTATTGTTTATTATCGAATATGTGACTACCCTAAATTCCTCATTTTGCAGAAAATTTTCGAAATTTGTTTCATTTGTTCATTTTATAGGCTGTACATTTAGGTATATAAAGATGCTTTAATTTTGTTTCTACTATAATTACAAATAAAGTTATAGCATAAATAATAACCGGAAGTGACAATGCTGATACCGGAAGTGACAATGCTGATACCGGAAGTGGCAATTGAAAGAGCCTTAAAAATACAAACAATTAGTTTGAACAACTATATTTAAATTCGCAAGCAATATATTGTCTTAAAAATATAGATTTAAGCTTCCATTTCTTATTTTTATTGTTTTATTGGTTTTTGGCGACGCTTTTTTTAAAAAATACAACACAACAGTAAAAATTATTTTTTGGCGCTCAAATTGCAGTGTTATAATTTAATTCCATTTATTTTGAACTATTACCTGTTCTCAAGTGTTTTTAAATGTAAATTTATCCATAGATGCTTAAAAATTGCATGAAAATTGTCAAAAAGCTAATTCAGATATTGAGACGCCACTAACTATCAACTACACAAAATTATTCAAAAAGAAATCTAAAAAGCTGAAAGAACACAAAAGTCGTTTAAAATCAAGTAAAAGAGGGTTTGACTTGCAAATATGGCGAGTTTTAAGATTCTAAGATGTGTACAAAATTTTTTGTACTCTATGAAAATCTTTAAAAGCGTTTTCTGAGAAATTGTAATTTTCGATATTTTTCTACGCGGCAAACATCATTTTGGAAAATGTTTTTAAGATATTAAAATGAAATTTGGCCAAAATGTTTTATTTGTTTCTCGCTATGTTATGAACTAGGATCTAAGCTCTCTGCTATTATTTATTTATTTTAATGACTTTTTAGTAAGAAAATCGATGATTTTTTTAAAAAAATTCGAGTTTGTTCACAAAGTTTGGAATATCTCCAACACCTTTCGAGGTATTAAAAATATCCTAGTTCATAACACAGATAAGCATGTTAGCTATATACTGTGCAAATACTGATGAAATATATTCAATATAACTTGTTATAGGAGGTTTGGCGTAAGTGCAAATTTTCACTAAAATTTTGCTAAAAATTGCCTATATTTTGAAAGTCAATGAAATTTCCAATGAAATTGCATTGGAATTCTTAGTTTTATAACTCATTCTAATTAAAAACATGAATGTTTCATTAAAAATTTAAAAATTTGAAAAAAAGTGCTCCGAAGGTAGTCACATACCTTAAGACATATATTACAGGTATTGAAAAGTATATAGAAAACAATAGAACTGAAATATTTTAAACTTTTTATTATTTATTTAACTCCTATTAATTTTATTGTGTATTTTACTGTATTATTTTAACTTTTATTATTATTATTAAAACACTTTTATTATTATTTAGAAAAATATTTTTTCTATCAAATATCTGGTAAAGTAAAAATCGTAAAATCCGCATACCCTCTAAACATTGCTCTAAGGAAATTAAAATACAATAATTGATATTATCGGAAAATTTCTAAACATTTAGAGCAATCAAAATACATCATGAATTTGTACTTTTGAAAGAATCATTCTATACAACAATAAAGGCCCTATTACGTAATATATACAAACATAAAAAAATGCGACTCATTTCCTCAAGAACTCCTCTGTCTGAGTTATTTCTTCTCTTCCTCCTTGCTTCCTCAGACCAAGGATATCCAGGAATCAAACGTTATTATATCAGGATATCACTATAACACACACACCGTGATACCAAAAAAGAATCGGTCAAATGATGGCAAGTCTGCGAAGAAGCTAATAGTATCAAGGTGTTAGGAATATAGTTAGGACGAGATTAGATCGAAAGAACACAAAAGCTTCCTTTGCTTTTGATGTGTGACTATAGTATAGCGATCCTAACTGTCAATAAAGCACCGAATATACCAATTTATAAGAGGCGTCTAAGCTGAAAATTTTCGCGTCATTTGTTTCAACCATATTTCTCTTATTACAGCGAGTGACAATATAAGTTAATACTTTTGGTATGAAAGTAGTTATGGTATTAAAGCAACGACATGTATGAATAAAATGTACAAATGTATGAAATTTATACAAATGCTTAGAGACCCCATTTTTTCTATGCTTTTAATGTACAGAACTACGCGTAACTTTATAAAAACTAGGTAAGGCTAAGCTCTGAATATATTCGTAATTTTGTCTCCTAGGGTTTCTAAGAAATTGTTAAAAATTTTACACTTGTATGTAATCGCAAGTTGTAAAGTTTAATACAATGTTAAAATCAGATTTATAATTCCATTCTCCTATTTATATCATCTTTTCAGTTGGAGATTTATAATAACATCGACAAAACTTTTATTCTTTCCGTTAACTGTAATGGAATTTATAGAAGCATTTCATACGACTCTATTCTTTTCATGAACTTGCAAGGGTATTTACAAGAAGACATCTGAAAATATTTTTCACTTAGATAAATAATTTCCTTAAATATTTCATCTCATGATTTTTACGAATGCTCTTATCAAACATTTATTCTTTTGACTATTAAAAAGGAATTCACTGAGCGAGAAATATTTTCTACGAAACCAAGTTCTCGTACTTCAGACACAGATCCCAAACCATTCTTTTTTCATACGTCAGTACATCCATTGTTTTTAAGTAATAATTAATTCGCATGAAAAATAATTACATACAAAAATCAATTGCTGTATTAAAAAATTAATCTCTTTTACGACGTAGCGAATTCCTCTCCTTACATTCTTCATTTGCCAACGACATATCACACGAGAAAAATCATAGCTACATCCCTAGCACAAAATTTATTTGTTACGACCACTATCTGAGAACAAGATCTTCTCGGTCGAGTTATATGACCTCGCTTAACAAGAAATTGCGAAATAAATAAATTCCATTCCTTGGGACACCATAGGGTTTCATATACCACAGTAACACGGGGTCTTCGCATCTAATCACTAAACTAAGCCTTCAGTGGAAGTTCCACTGGAACAATCAGGGGCCGCCTGGCTCCAATATCTTCTGACCCTGCGCCATATATCAGAGTTACCGGTTTATTTGCAGAATCTGTTACAAAATATTAAAGCAGAGGTTGGATTTCTTTTACGAACATCTTTTGGGCAATTTTGTAGCTTTCTTCTAAGTCGCAGTTCTTCAAGAAAAACTGAAACGAAGGAAGTAAATTTGTGAAAAATTGGATGTACGAGTTCGAAATTTTTCTTTTTTTTAAAGGTCGAAGAAGAAGGGCTTAACATCTTTTTTTCCCTTTGGTGTTGAGGATTTAGTTTGGGATCATCGAAAATTTCCGGGAGACTTTCCATGATTGGAATGCAGATTTAGCATTATTTTTGTTTTATATGGTTTTGTCTAGACCAGGGGTCGGCAACCTATTGAAACGGAAGAGCCAAAAGTTACAATTTACAAAATTTCCCAGTTTTTAAAGAGCCACTAAAAATTTTCGTTTCAATATTAGTATAGTATTTGCTTATATGTATTTGATTTAAAATAAACGGCTTTAAATACGGAATAATATTTATTCATATCAAAACATAAATATAGATAGTTGCATCAATTGGGAGCATTGGCTTTTCATGCCTTTTGAAAGTTTGATTAAATCTGACTTATAAATTGTTGTTTTAAATCTCAAGCACGTCTATAGATTTTTATTTATTAGTTGACTTCTAACTGTATTTTTTATTATATTCATGCAAGAGAACGCTTGCTCGCACGAATATGTCGACCCGAAGAACGTCAGCACTCCATATGCCAACTTCTTCACCTCACTGTAGCATTCTGGAAGACTATTCCATGCGCCGAATATGAGGGCCTCAACTCGCAGAATTTCTTTTAGAGCTGCCCACTTGTGCTGCGCGATGTGCATGTATTTCTGGACCTCCAACTATTCCAACTTGCTCTTGAGTTCTGTGAACTTGCCACTCCAAAAGTCTTTGGTTTTCAAATCTAGCAATTGCATTTGAAGCGATCCAGCATCAATTCCAAATGGCTTAATGTTGATCTCATTTGTATTTGTGTTGAGAGGATTTACTATGAACGCGAGAGTACTTTTGTTTGTTTTGAATTGCTCGAATCTCGCAGCGAATCCATCCTTCATATTTTTTAAAGCTATGCTGAAGTAATTCGCTTCAATAGTTGCATTGGTCTCAATGCGATATTGCTTCAGATTTTTAAAATGAAGTATTTTACCGCTCTCCATGTCTTCAACAAAAAGAAGTATTTTTTTTCGAAAGAAACTACTTCTTTAAGCAAGGCGTAGGCTGGGTTGCCCTTTCCTTGCAGTTTTAGGTTTAGTTTCATTGTAGTATCTACCATGAAGTTGAATTTTTGCAGCCATTTGTCTTCTTCCAATTCGGGGTAGTCAATGCTTATTTCATTGAGGAATGTTTTTATTTCACTCAAGCACAAATCAAAACGTTGCAATACGTTACCTCTGGAAAGCCATCGCACTTTATTGTGCAAAAGTAGGTCAGGAAACTGGCTATGTATTTCTTCAAGGAAATCTTTAAACTGGCGATGGTAGATTGCTTTTGCCAAAGTGCTGTTAATAATCTTAATTGCCAAGTTCATGTCCTCAACTATTTTGGCCGGAAATGTTTGGGTACAAAGCGCTTCTTGATGAATTATGCAGTGAAACGTTAGAATTTCATGGTTTATTTTTTCTGAAGAATTGATGTTACCCCTCTATGTATTCCTGTCATACTTCTGGCTCCATCACTTGCTATAGAAAGGATTTTATTTATATCGATTCCATTGTCTTCCAAGCATTTTTGCACAGCATTTGCTATATCTTCTCCACGAGTTTGCCCTGAGAGCGGTAGCAATCCTAACAGTTCTTCTTTTGGACCTTGGGACGACATATACCTGACGAAAAGGGTAACTTATACCGTGTCTTTTATGTCGCAAGACTCATCTATAGCAAGTGATAAGGCAGAAGCCAGTTTAATGTCTTCCACTTGCATATGAGTTACATTTGAAGACATTTTATCAGTTCTATCTTGCACTGTTTTAGCAGAAAATGGCAAATCTTTGATTTTTTTTCATGATTTCTTCTTTGTTTTTAAAATCACGAAACAGTTCTTCAGATGCACGTATTAAACAATCTTTGACGTACTCACCATCTGTGAATGGTTTTCCTCTTTTTGCAATTTCTAATGATACTGCAAAGCTTGCCAGATTTACATTATTGGAAGATTGCGCCCAGTTACTTAGCATGGAACTTGACTGTTGCTTTTTTGGAGCTCTTCAACAGCTTTTTTTTTCGTGCGTCACAGGTTGGATATTTAGTGATCCGGTTTTGTAGTGAAGTGTCTCTACAAATTTGACTTCTTATTGTGTGCGAGTTTTTCGTGGCAAATGAGACAAGTCGGAAGGCCATCTGTGTTGCATATGAATGCAAACGACGCCGACCAATCCTGATTCTCGGTTTTCTTCTGCAGTTCTTCTCTTTTTTTACCAGATGCCATGTTGGCGGCGGAGCTGAAAAAATTATTTTTAAAATTTTACTTAGCTATCCAAAACGGCAAACAATTTATTTACCATTATTACTTCGTTAACACGATCCTTAGATATGTAATCCAATTCTGTTACTGATTTTATTATATTATACGCGTACATACCTTTGAGAAGATAATTCGCTTCTAAATCGTATTCTTCTTGAAACAACAAGCGAATAGACACGCAAAAACCGCAAGCGATTAAATTAACACACATGCAACGTAACGTCGACCGCGCTATCCGAGGATGACTGACTGACAACACGTCTAGAGTCTAGACGGTGGCCTGTTTGGGTGAGACGGAAATGGAATGCAATTGGCTGAAAGATAAGCATGGTCACGGAGTCTCATCTCTAAGAACAAAACAATAGTTCAAATTTATCTCATTACGGTCATGTTAAGCGTAGCGATTTGTAATTAACGATTATGAAAATAGAAGCTATTGAGAAATTAGGTACTTAAAAATATATTTTCTTATTTTTTAAGGGTTTTGATAATAAATTATTAATTTTTTCGTATGGAACTGGAGAGCCGCAACTTTACATCAAAAGAGCCACATGCGGCTCGCGAGCCGCAGGTTGCCGACCCCTGGTCTAGACGATGGTTTTATCAATCATGTGCGGTTTGGAATTTATTGGAATAATGGTGCGCTCAGAAATTTAAGGTTCTGAAAAAAGCTTTTCTAGAAATTCGACCAGACTGTATATAAGTTCTTAGCACATGGAATAAAAATATTTTTTTTTCTGTCTGGTACAAATGTTTTCGTGTTCATTTGCTTTTCAATGTTCTCAGACAGCTTTTTCTCAATGTACTATTTAGAATATTGGTTATCCAAGGTTTCTGTCGAAATTTATGTTTTCAGCATGACATTATATATTTAACTTGATACATTTTTATGCCATGACTGTAGCATGATTTATTCATTCTTTCGATAAGCAAGTAACTCAAGAATTTAAAAAGCATTCATGTACAACACATGAAAATTGATAATGATTTCTTTATTCTAAATGGGACAGACTCAATCATATATTTGTATCCAGGGATGCAAAAGCAATTGTGCCTGCATTCACTACTTTGTTTTCTGGATTTATCTTAAGTTTCCTTTTGTTCTGAGCAATTTACGAGTAAAGGCTCCTAGGATTTTTAGGAGGGTTTTTTATGGTGCAGTGCCCAAGAATTTGACAATAGTGAGCCAAGCAGAAGGTTAAAGTCATAGCAATGTAAAAGGATAATTAAAAAAAAACTGATAGAACTACAAATATAAAAATGTACACTAAAATATTAGCTTAATTTATGTAAATGGAAAAACTGAATGGACGTTGAAAATGAAAAATGCCTAACATGAGGCGTTTTATCAAGTAAATCTTAATATAAATAAAAATCATTGTGGATGTATGTGTGTGTGTATGTGGGTATATATGTGCGTATGTTCCATATCTCCTCCTAAACTACTGCAGCAATTTCAACCAAACTTTGCACACTTATTATTTAAAACCAGAGGAAGATTATTGTCAACTTTTCGGAGTACTAAAGTTCATTAAACAGTCAGTTAATTAGAAAATTAACCGAAACTATTTTTCCGTATTACTTTCGGAGCAAATTATGCCCCTAAAAATATTTTTATACCATCTTAAAGTTCAATATTTTACCTTTTAAATCATACCAATTTTATATCTGTAAAATGTTTCCTTGAACTTTTATTAATTTTTCAAAATTTAATAAATAAATTTTTACTGCAGACGATTCTTAAAGAAAGCAAATTTAATGATACTTCGTTGCTAGGCAACGGTTAAACTTTGAACAAATTTATTTTTATTTCTGTAAATATTTTTAAAAGATGTGAAAGATCACTGTCAACTTTAAAAGGCCCAAAAGTTAATTAAATTTTTTTAATTAAAAATTAAGCAAGATTTTACGGGTTTTTTTCTGTGTTATATATTTCGAAATGTTATGTTACAATAACAATTTTTATACTTTATTAAAGTTTAAAAAATAGCTTTTCAGTGATAAAAATTTCATTTACATTCAAAATTATTGCTCTCATTTAAATAATTCAAAAAAATTCAATTGTGTATAGAATTCACAATTTGCAGCAATGTATTTTTTTTCTTGTTAAAGAACAAGAATACGTAAGAAGAGCTGTTGCTGGAACATATAAACAAAATTCTGAAAGAATTCTAAAGAAAAGTTTAAAAGTAGACGATTCGTAATTTATATCGGAAACAACTACTGAGCTGGTTTATTTTGACGCTTATTATTAATGAAAATTTAATTAATTGACCAATACATTCGTCAAAATCCTTCTTATACTTCACTATTTATGAACGAAATTCGAAGTAAAAACGTTTCAGACGATGAAGGAATTTTTGTATAATAATTTTCTATACAAAAATAGTTTTTTCATTAAAAATATTAGGCATAAAAGTGTTTTAATCCCGAGCAACGCCGGGAATAACAGCTAATGTGATAATAAAATTGATGGCGTTTGAAAAATTGCAGACGCTAAGAATTTATGTTTGTGCATTCCGAGAGTACATGGCGGACAGACATATAACAGTTGCATCGCGAATACATTTGCAAAAGCCCTTAATGGAAAATTAACGTTTCGTATTTTCTATCTGTAGCGGTTACAATTCACTGCCTTCTCCTTTTTATGGTAGGTGACGCTATTAGAGCCATCCGGGTTTTTCCCATGATGCCTCTCTCTCTTCTTCTTCTGTGTACTTGTGTTGTGTTGTTGTTCTCTGTCTTGCTCCTTTTAATGTACTATGTCGTGGAACTTGGCAATCTAATAAAAATGGTTCCTGAAATTGAATTAATTCTTCAACAGCAGAATTCCACATAAACATGAGTCTCGTCCCTCTACCTATCATAAATTCCATTCAGGAGATTTCTCTGAAAAACGAGCCTATCTTCCTCTACAAAGGTGAATAGTTTTGTTTGCCTTGATTTGGTATCTCATCTTATAACAGAAGAGATAATAACACATCCATTTCGATGACACAGTGAGATAATCTCGGGAAATAAATAGTTTAGTACAAATCGCTTCCCTCAAAGTAATGAAAAAAAAACAATTCTCCTCGCCATTCAATTTGCAAAAGATCTTTTAAAACATACACGTTGATTCTTCGAAGTCTTACAGCTTCTTGCATGCAGTAATGTTGATTGCCTGAACACAAGAGTACAAGATTAAAATCATTACTTCGAGCACACGAGCAGAATTCATTTGATGGCATTCTCCATTTACAGAGTCCTCCTACTATTCGTAAATAATGACGTATTAATATCTACATCAAACAAAATTTCAATAAACTTTGCATTGTCTGAAATATTTCATTGCTATATTTTTCTAATGAAAACTGTGCATTTCATTATACTGGGAAGATATTATTTTCCACTATAATACCATGCAAAATGCAATGACGTTTCTTTCTGACACCCTTGACGTTTTGCCATAAAACCACATAAAATGTCACTTTTAAACTGTAGTCAAAAATAATTTTATCCAAGTGGTACCGCTGCCGAATAACATCAATAAAATTATAAAAATGCTTAAAACTGACAGCATCCACCATGCTCTACACTGGTTCCATCACCTGAACTCTTCGGAGCTCTCAACCATTAACTTTTCAGATTTAAATACCCTATATTGATTAGTAGAACAGGCTACAAAACTAAAAAAAACTCCATTTGAGTTCTAATATTTGGCGCAACTTTGTCACGAACTACAGAATAAATGTTTTCAGAACAATAAATTTAGTATGATAGCGCCCTAAATAAATAGTTCCCATACCTTACAATATTCTGAGGCGCCATGTTGATTGAAGAACATATAGATCAAAATGACTCAAGATTAGAAATGATTCAAGAACATAATGATCATATAGATCAAGATTTTAAACTTGCACAATCAGCTTCGGTTATTCTGATTGGCCCAGCGTTAGCGTATATGTTACTATTGATGTGGTAAATCGGTCCGTACATTATCCACATCCTATTGATGTGGTAAATCGTAATAACAACTTAAAGTCCAGTTATTATGCATAATAACTGGATCTTTAAGCGGTTATTACAAATAATAACGAACGAAATATACGAAAACTAATTATCACTAAAAAACTAATATTTTGGATATTTAAAATGGTGTAAAGATGGTTTATGTTAATATATCAATTATTTTTTATTAAAAATCTATTAAAAGCTTTAAAAAAATATTTTTTATTGAGCATCTAATCTTCCAAGAAGTAACTAGAAGCCAAATTTGTGTAGCTATCTGTCCAACGGTCTGCCAGATAGAGTGCTTTGAATGATTTTCGCATCATGCATGAAGCTTCACACAATTTAAAGAAAACATCCAGTCTATAAACGTTATTCATATTCAAAAAGAAACTTTTAACTATAATCATGATATTCCGCAACATGCGTGAATAAACACAATGTTGGCATCTCGCAGAAAATAAAAACTAATAATATGATCTGTCCTTACGGACATACGGATTTCGAGCCACTGATTGTTCCGCAGAACGCCAGCAAATTTGATATTCGAGCCCTAAAATTCGATACAAGATACACTGCTTCATAAGATAAAGGCTAAAACATATGCATAACATGTTATCATAATTTCAAATTTTCGTATACGCAATTTCAAACTTTCCTATACACAATTTTTTGATTAATAACTAAATAACGTTAAAATAAATTAATAATAATAATAAAGAAAATGAGGAGGGAAAAAAAGAATACAGGAAGCCACAAATTGAAACTATACCATACAGCACACTTCACACACTGCTTCATAAGAAAAAGGCTAAAACAACTTATAGTCAATTTCTTATCACAATTTCAAATAAAAAGCACAAGGCTGAAAGTTGATGACAGTAACCAAGAGCACGTTTTTCCATATAAACAACTTTGTGTGTTACATTACACTCATAATTTTTAAAAATTCCAAAATATATCTAAATACTGCATAGCATACAACATAGAATACACACCAAAAAAATTCATCTCATCACAATAGAACAAGCAAAAGAACACAAAACAAAAAGAAATTCATTTTACGATTCAATTAGCAATTACCATTAACATTTGCCATGACATTTTCCATATAAAATTTTAAATAATTTCCTCACACAACATTACCAAAACAACATTACAATAATACATCAATCAATAGAGTTCAATTTTCAAAATAATATTTAAAATTTACACATATAAAAACTATGTATTTATTTATAATAATAAATATTTTCTATATACAATAAATTGATTTAAAAGATATATACAATACTTTTCGGACGTTAGCTGGAACAACACTGTTAAAAGTACTTTCCTCAGTGCGGCGACTTTTATGTCTTGCTGCAAAGTACAGAAGATAAAATCGAAAATGTATGCAGAATTTGTTTGTTTGTTGCGAGTTTTTTGGCACAACAGTCATGTTAGCCTATACAACGTCAGTCCTTGGTAAATAAAAACATCTAAAATCGAATATTAGTAAAACCAAAGAAAAGACCTTTCCAGGCATTCAGAAGCCATAAATTATAAAAATATGTATGCTGAGAAAGTATTTATTTCCTTAATGGATTTGTACCAATATCTAACAAAGAACTACAATTTGGGTATAAAAACCAGATGCGATATTTTATTCACCTCGCTCTTTGCCTTTCTGATTAAATACCTTCAAATATATTCAGAAACAGACGTAACATAACACCACCTCCTGTCCCCGTGACTAGAATCCTTATGACTTTTTATAAGTGGGTTGAATGGACAGGACGTGGAAGCTTACTGAGACCACTAAGCAACTATTAAAAACAAGAGATTGGTAACATGAAGATACAATGCAAGGTCAGGAAATTTGAGGTAAACTATATGAGACGGATGACAAACACAACTGGGAAAGCTGTTAGTTGATGGGCATACTTCCCAAAATAGCTGACTGTTTTTTACAGGAAGATTTAATACCTAAATATTCATTAAGTTATCGAGTTCAAATCAAAATATTTTGTTTTCATATACTTAGTTTCTCAGAATTTAACAGCAAAAAATTTAATAATGTAGTTGTAAAATACTCATGGTGGTCTCACAGCTTTGTTACGCCTTTACCTTAAACAAGAAAAAAATTTCAAAAATTAATTCACTTGAAATATTTGGAAAGACGTCTTTTTCCTACGAATTCATGTTACTCCAATTTTTAAGACCACTTCTTAAAAATTAATAGTTACTTCTATTCAACTCGCTTCAATGCATCGGTATTTCTTGATTGCTTTTGTTATCTTCGAAGAAGGTTGGAAAGAGTTATTCCCGAATCCTAATTTTTGGTCAGTTCACCCTCAGACGACGATTTATTTGCTACTTTCTTGAGCTTCCAATTCTGTCGTCAGATCTGATTAACTGTAATGAGATAGAAAGAATGGAAATGTGTTTCCAAGAAGAAAAGATTGCATTCATTGACTGTGAATGTTAATCGTGCTGGAGGGATGGTTCCGATTCATCTCAGTCTTTCGTGTGTGAAACTCATTCGTCAAAATGTCGCTTGCGTCGCAATTTATTTCGCAGTGGTGGAAATCCGGTTGTGATTTGTCATAGTTGGATTTGCGTTTGAAAACAAATATGATCTCTTGATACCGTTTAGAGATAAAGGTGGCAAAATCTATTTTGAAAGCGAAGTGAGAATAAAGGGGAATTTGATTATGTTCTTTGTAAGTTTCTTTATAGTTTAGTCGCAAATAAAACAACAAGTATACACAAATCTACAAAATAAAACTCAATAATCCATTAAAGAGTAACTTTTGAATTTTTATCATATTTATAAAGATGGATTAAAGAAATAGACTCTTGCTGATGTGCTAACGTAAGAAGAAAAGAAAATCTACGCCATGCTGTGTTCCCAATGAAAATACTATATCTAAAGGTTTACAGAATTTAATTTTCAGCTAATCGCTCACAGATTTATTTTTATTTCGATAGTATATGAGAGTCGTCATCTTATGGTGAATAGGAGAAAAATTAACAAGAAGTTGTAATTATAATTTTAACTTTGGTTTTTAAAACAAGGATTATGAATTAGAAATCTATACAAATATGAAGATAAAAGAATAAAAGAAATCGAAAGAAAAATTTAAAACCAAGGTTTTATTATTAATAAATAATAGTATTCTTTTAATCATAAATCTCGATGTCGACGCAAAATATTTAAATCCGCAGGTCCTGGAAACATTGCGATAATGAAATTTAAACACAATTATATTTATAATCGAAAAATTATTAACATTTAAAAAATATTTTTTAAAAGTGAGTAAAATTTCAATTTACTGGGAGTAAATATATAAATGCCTAACGTTTTCTAATTTTTTTTCAAAATACAAGTTTAAAATGTGTATATTTTCTACTTTTATACCAAATTATATACAATAACAGCGGTTATAACGTCTAGCATATGCAACCATAAACAATATTAACCATTTCCTCAAGAATTCCTCTTTCTGAATTATTTTGTTTTTTATTCCTTGATCACTCAGACCAAGGATATCCACGAAGCAACCTTTATTATATCAGGATATCACTATAATATATAAACCCTGATAGAAAGAAGGAACGTCCAAATGATAGGAAGTCTGCGAAGAAAATAAAAAGTATCAAGGTGTTAGGCAAATAGTTAGGATGAGATAAGACACAAAGAACACAACAATTTCTTCTGCCTTTGATGTATGGCTATAATATAACGATACTAACTGTCAACAGAGTACCGAATATACAAATCCATGTATTTATAAAAGGCGTATGAGCTGAATAATAGCTTCACAATATGTGTATAAGTTGTATTTCTTTTATTACCATAAATGATCTTCCAGATTGATAGTTTGGGGAACTTTACTAGAAGTATCATTACTCTTAGATAAAAAAAAACCCGATTGTATGAATTTATACAAATCTTTAATGACATCATTTTAGCTATGTTTTGTATGTCTGATAGAACTACATACATCTTTAAAAATTGGGTAAGGATCAGTTCTAGATAAGTTCAGAAACTTTTTCAGGGTAAATTCTTAATAAATTGTAAACACTTATATTTATGATTATACTTGCTAATAAGATAAAGACTATGATATATTCTGTTTTCCATTTCCATATTCCTCCTTACAACACCTTTTCTTCCTTAAATTGGAGAATTATAATAGCTTTATTTTAGACTGGAATGAATTTTATAAAGAGAAAATTTCATTGAAAAATGTTGTAGATGTAACATGAATCATTTAAATATGTTTACAAGAATATAACTGAAAAGTAACTAATTTAGCAAAATGGGTGTGAAATAATAATTTCACATAGATAAATAATTTTTATAGTTTTCATTTTTTATATTTCATTTTATGATTTTTTTTATGGTTTTCTTATAAAAACATTTATTCCTTTCATTAAAGAAAATGAATCCACCATTCCTTTCACTTCACTTTTTATTTGCCAACCGCTTATAATAACTTCGCGAATAAAACGTGAAGTGAGGACAAACAGACAGACAGACACACACACATACACAGAGAGACACTGACACATTCTCCTTTATTATTAGTAGAGATATAAGTTTGTAATTTTTTTAAGCCTTCCTTTCAATAAAGGTTCACGTATACCTACCTACCCAACCGACAAAGAGACCCACTAATAGATGTAAAATTACAAATAGGAAATTGGAGCTGCGTAGAAGGGCCTAAATAACGCATCATAGCTAAAGATTATGGATCGGCTAGTGTGGTGCTACCAAGCTGTTCTGGCCAAACTAGCATTTCTTTCTACGTAGCGTGATATGCCTTCACAGAATCCAGTTCAAACATTCCTTTCTTTATACTAGTACATCTATTCATCTACCATCTACATCTACCATTCCATATCTATAGCATGCACCTGTTATTATCAAAAAACGACGCGTGACATAAAAAATAATCTTATATAAAAAATTATTTGTAGCATTAAAAAATAAATCTGTTTCAGGTCTTAGCGGATTCCTTTCACTTCACTCTTTATTTGCCAACAGCTTATCATAGGAAAAAAGTCACACAGACCAAGCTTCAAATGTGTTTTTTACGACCAATATCTCAACGCAAGATTTTATCGGTCGAGATATTTGGTAAACCATTGTCCTCGCTGAAACAACAAATTGCGAAATAAATAAATCCCATTTCTTGGGACACCACACAGGATTTCATATACCACAGCAGCACAGGCCTTCGCATCTAATAACTGAACTAAACCCTTACTGAAAGCTCCACTGGATCTATCCGGGGCCGCCTGGCTTCAATATCTTCTGATCCCGACCATATATCTGAGTTACCGGCTCATTTGCAGAATCTGTTACAAAATATTGAAGCAGAGTTGTCTTTTTTACGATCCTCTTGGGCAATCTTACAACCTTCTTCTGCGTCAAACTTTTTCAGAGGAAGTTGTAGAGAACTAGTGAGAAATTGGTTGCGCGGATGAAATTCTTTCTTTTGTTTAAAGGTCGTGAAAGAAGGATTTGATATTTTTTTCATTTTCTTTAGCGGGGAATGTTGAGGATTTAGTTCGGGATTATAGAAAATTTCCCGCAGACGTTTCGTGATTGGAATGCAAATATTTCGCTGTTTTTGTTTTGTGTGGTGGCGTCTAGACGTTGATTATATCAATCATGTGCGATTTGGAGTTTATTAAAAAAATCACGAACTCAGAAATTAATTCTACTAGATTAGAAACTCGGAATATGAAGGGGAAAATAAGAAACTGGAATATAAAGTTTTTGTGGAATTCGTTTGTTGCTCAAAATTTTCAGACACAACTTTTTCCTCATTGTGTTATTTAAAATATTGTATACTTAATGTTTCTATCAACATTTATTATTCCGCATATTTTATTTTAAATTTGATTAATTTTCATGGCTTGACGGTATAAGTGATTCACTACACAGTTTATCTATAAATTTGAAAATAAATCAACTACGACCCATAAAACTTGATATTCAATTGTTTGTTAAAAATGTGGGATAGACTGTGCTCTAGAGACTTTACGGTTTATAACTCATTATGCGTAAGCAATTGTACATGCATTCGCTACAGCTTTTTAAGCAAATCAACGGATGTTTTTGTTTCGCTCTATACAATTCATAATCAGAGGCATTACACAGACAAACCGAATAATGAACTTACCCTATTCCCTACAATAAGCTATACGGAGTGAGGGTTGTAAACAATAATAGAGATTTTATTACAGTTTCTAACTTTTTAATGTATAAACTATTAACGTAGAGAATAACACTTATTATACATTTAATGTATGAACGGAAATCTGTGAATGTATAATTATTTCAAACTCATACGAAGCCCAACAAACATACAAACGTCTGTCCCTGAAAGAAACACAACATCAGTATTTGAAAAAAAATTTGGGAAAAAAAACCCTCTTTCACAATTTCGCCTATTCGTTGGGCCTCAATCTTGATTCCGGAAATTTTGCAAAAAGTAATTTACTTCAATATCCTTTTACTTGTGAATGGTATATACGCTGTACCAGTACCATTTTCCTGAATAGTGAGGACTGACATAAAGATATATTTTGTGTCGTTAAGCTAATCTGCTGAATCTCTAAGTACCCTGTGGAAAGTATTATTCATTTGTAATGTCGTATCAGAAGATGCGTAATGAATAGGTTTACTGCAAATGAAAAATACCAAAAAATAGGCAACCCACATTCAAACTAAAGAGATCATTGCTGTGCCAGTGAATCAAAAATGCAAGAAATCAATTTCCTACTTCTCCTCTGAAATCTCTATCTATTTCCAAAATATTACGCTCTTTATTAACTTCGTCATATAGTAAAGAGAATCGAGTATACATTTTCGACCACTGTCTTTTGATCAATTGACTCCTACATTTGGAGCCGATATACAATTTTGGTGTCAAGAACACATACCAAATCTCGTTTTGAGTGTTTTTCTCGAAATGTAGTTTTCAATAATCATGTTTAAATACACACGACAGAAAGTCTACCAGTAGGGGGATTTGATCCCAAATTTGTCGCAGATATAGAGTCTGTATGTAAAAATGGCATACCTAAATTCTTGCATCTAAGGTGTTCTAGTTTTAAGTTATCGCGTTCATTTATACAAGAATCACCAGACCTACACACATTGACCTCGCTGATCTGGTATATAATTGTAATTTTGGTGATATAAAAATATGCGACATTTCATGAGTCGAACTAATTGTAATTTTGAATGACGTTTCATTCCTCTAGCCTGTTCAGTTTCTCAGTTATCATACTTATAGAGAGATAGACATAATTGTGAATAAAAGGTTATTTAAAATAGTTGATGTCTGAAATGGGGGTACTCATCATAATACATGCTTCCAATTTTTAGACTATTACAATACTTTGAGGATACATACTTTGTATACGAGAGAGTAAAAAGAGAAATAGTTAAAAGTCATTTTTAGAAGAAACCCACCTTCATACAGTTTCATTGCTGCAATGTGTCTCCACTCAAAGCCTCCCAAAACGTCAAAAAGTAAATCACTTGGCAAATTTGAAAAGACATCCTTTTCCTACGAATTCGTATTAATCCAATTTTTAAAACTTGTTTTTTAAAAATTAACGGCCACTTCTATTCAACTCGCTTCAATACGTCGGCACTTATTTATTGCTATTGTTAACTTCGTAGAAGGTTGGAAAAAAGTTATTCCCCAAACCCTATATTTTTTAAAAGTCCACCCCTAGACGACGATTTATTCGCTACTTTCTTGAGTTTCCAATTCTGTCGTCAGATCTGATTAATTGTAATGAGGTAGAAAGAATGGAAATGTGTTTCCAGCAAGAAAAGGTCGCATTCATTGGCTGTGAATGCTAATCGCGCTGGAGGGATGGTTCCGATTCAACTCATTCTTTCGTGTGTAAAACTCATTCCTCAAAATGTCGCCTAGCGTCGCAGTTTATTCCGGAAGCGGTGGAAATCTGATCGTTATTTATCATGGTTGGCCTTGCGTTTGAAAAGCAAATATGATCTCTTGATTCCGTTTGGGGATAAAGGTGGAAAAATCTACTTTGAAAGCGAAGTGAAAATGAAGGAGAATTTGATTACGTTTCTTATAAGTTTTTTTTATAGTTTAGCCGCACTTTAAAGAATCGGTGACAGATAGAATTTGGCAAAAATAAATAAAAAAAAATAATATTATGAAATTCCTGCCATTCCGTTTAATTTTGTTGTCTGAAGAAAAATGTAACTTATTACTTTTATAAAAAGCACCTTTATATAAATTAAATTTTAATAAATCAATAAAAAGTAACTTTTAACTTTTCAAAACATTTATAAAAATGGATTATTGAAAAGAACGATTCTTGATGGACTAGTTTTAAAAACTCTGCGCCGTCTTTTGTTCCTCCTACTTTATTTTAGAGTTTACAGAAATTCATTTTCATCTATTCGCTTAGATTTATTTTAATTTCGATTACATATGAGAATCGTTATCCTATGTCGAATTGGAAAAAATGTAACAATATGACATAATAATTTTAATATTGTATTATGAAATATATTAAGGTTATGAAGTGGTAAACTATAAAAATAAGATAAAAAACAAAAGAAAGACATAAACAGAGAGGAAAGATTTCAGATCACAGTTTTATTATTAATAAAAAATAAAATCTTTTAGTCATACATCTTGAAGTCAACGCAAAACCGTAAAACATTGCGATAAAGAAATTAATACACAATAATATTTATCATTGAAAAGTTCTTAATATTTAAAGAAATTCAAAATATATTGTGAACGTGTTTAAAATTCCAATTTTCAGGGAGTAATTATATAAGTGCTTAAGTGATATCTTATTACCTTTGATTTGACCTAGAGGTTTGAAATATATATATATATATATATATTCTACTTTTACACCACATTCTCTACTATGATAAAAGCTATATCGCCTAGCATATACAAACATAAAGCATACGGCCCATTTCCTCATGAATTCCTGTTTCTGAGTTATTTCTTATTTTCCTGCTTGCTCTCTCAGACAATCTATAAAGCAAGCATCATTATATCAGGATAGCACTATAATGCATAGACCTTGATACACACAAGACACATCCTAATGAGGGCAAGTCTGCGAAGATGCTAAAAAGTATCAAGGTGTTTGGGAAATAGTTACGACGAGATTAGACCGAAAGAACATAAAAACTTCCCTTGCTTATGATGTATGGCTATAATATAGCAATACTAAACTGTCAACACAGCACGGAATATACAAATTCATGAAAGGCGTATCTGCTGAATAAATTCACATCATGTGTATAAGTTGTATTTCTCTTATTACAACAAATAACTTTTCAGATTGATTGATTGAAAAATTACGAGATGTATATTTACTCTTAGATTAAAAGGCCTGATTGTATAAAATTATACAATTATTAAATGATATTTTATCTATGCTTTGTATGTCTGATAGAACCACATATAACTTTAAAAACTAGACTAGGTCGAAATCTAGAGACATTCTCAAACTTTGTCAAGATAGATTCTTAATAAATTATAGATACTTTTACCCTTGATTATACTCACAATATTAAAATGATGATATAATCAGTTTTCAATTTGCAAATTCTTCCTTACACCACCTTTTATTCCTATATTTGGAGAATTTTAATATCAGTTGAATCTTATATTGCCTTATTTTTACCTGAAATGGAATTTATTAAGTGAAAATTTCATTGCAAAATATTGTAGACATTCCATCAACCCTTAAACGGTATTTACAGGAATATATCTGAAATAAAAAAAATAACTGATTTTTCAACAAATAGGCTGAAATTATGATTTTACAGAGATAAATAAGTTTTACAGATATTTCATTTAATAATTTTTTCGAATTTATGAATTTTCTTATAAAAATTGTTCTTTTGATTATTGAAAATGAATTTATTCAGCAAGCACAATAAGGACGAGCTTCGCTAGCTATTTTCCATCCAAACTAGCACTACTATGTAACATAATAAGCTTGGGCAGAATCCAACTCAAACCTTCCCTTCCTTATACTAGTATACAATTTCTTTTCCTTAAAAAATAATCTTTATATTTAAAATAATTAGCAAATCATCAGGACAAAAATGGAAAAAATGTCATAAAAATAGACGATGCTTACGTCTATTTAAATGACTTCAAGAAAAAAATTCAATTTATTATCATCAAAGAGAAGAAAAATATCTTAAAACAAGGTTCAAAGGATCTAAAGAAAGTTTTCCTAAGGAAATTATAATTGTTGCTGATTTTTCAAATAATGGAAAATAAAAGTAAAGAGAGTGGATAAAATGTTATGATCAATTCCACATATTATCAGGAGCATATTTTATCTACAATCTTCAAATATGAAATAACATCTCTTTACCCACAATGCCATCAATCAGTAGAACTGCACTAAAACAAAGCAAAGAATCGGACATCACAATCCACTGTTAATTTCCAGGAAAAAATAGAACAAGAAGTGGGTATGAATAATATAACCGTCACTGATATTCCTGTTAAATAGTTCTGTACCATCCATAAGTTTTTTAGATTTTTTACTTTTAAAATCCTCATTATCCAAACGTCGACCAACATCCTTTTCTAAACTTTGGAAATATTTTCAAGAGAAATGGGACAAAATACCTCCTCCGATACCACAAAAATCATTATTGCTTTATTATAGTTTAGAATTCGGGCAAAGAAAATGTAAAATATTTCTTTAAATACCATAAAAATCATTCTAAAAATGCGCGAACAACCTCTGTATTTCATCAAAGGTCGCCTGCCTCCATCGCCCACCATTTTCAATATATATCGCAAAATACAAATTTGGCAGAGTCCCTCGTCCTCTGCAGGCGCTAATTCCCCACTCTATTTCACAAAGTGGCTAGCATGTCACACAGGCTATTAATAATTTTAGCGAACATCTGGTCGCCGAAGGCGGATAGTCAAATATAAAAATTTATTGCTGTATTAAAAAATAAATCTCTTTTAAGACTTAGCGTATTCCTCTCACTTCATTTTTTATTTGCTATAATGGCTTATCATAGGAAAAAAGTCACTGATCCGAGGCATAAAAAGTTATTTTTTACGACCACTTTCTCAACGCAGATCTTCTTGGTCGAGTTATTTGGTACGCCATTGTCTTCGCAAAAACAAAAAATTGTGAAATAATTAAATTCCATTCCTTGGGGCACCACACCGTGTTTCATATACCACAGTAGCTCAGAGATTTCGCATCTAATCACTGAAATAAGCCTTCAGTGGAGGCTCCACTGGAACTATCAGGAGCCGCCTGGCTCCAATATCTTCTGATCCCGACCAATATATCAGAGTTACCGGCTCATTTGCAGAATCTGTTACAAAATATTGAAGCAGAGTTGCCTTTTTTTACGATCCTCTTGGGCAATCTTACAACTTTCTGCTACGCCAAACTTCTTTAAAGGAAGATGGAGAGAACTAATGAAAAATTGGATGAGCGGTCTGAAATTTTTTCTTTTGTTTAAAGGTAGAAGAAGAAGGATTTAACATTTTTTTCTTCCCTTTAGAGAGGTGTGTTGAGGATTTTGTTTGGGATTATAGAAAATATCCGGGGGACATTCCGTGATTGGAATGCAGATTTAGCGTTGTTTTTCTTATGCGGCGGTGTCTAGACGATGGTTTTATCAATCATGTGCGGTTTGGAGATAATTGAAGATAAAAAAGAGGAATGAACCAGAAATTAAATGTACTAGAAATTATTTGAATATAATATTGAAAATATGTCACATAAATTCTTGGACCATTGACTAGAAAATAACAAATTGGATTTCTGTCTGCAATAAAGTTTTTGTAGAATTTGTTGGTCGCTTAAAATTTTTAAATCTCGTTTTTACTTTTAATATTGAATCCTATTAAAATATTGTTTATTTAATGCTTTCATTGGCATTTATTATTCCCGTTTTAAATTATTCATTTTTATGGATTGGGTTCTGTGGGTTTTTCACATTTGCAACGCACAGGAATTATGCCCTATCGATGTATGTTCATTTTCATTTGTTTTTTAAAAAGATCGGGCAGACTGTATACTTTAAACGTTACATGTTTTGTATCTGAGTATATGTCAGCAATTGTGCATACATTCGCTTTTGTTTATCTGAATTTAGCGGACGTTTCTCTTTTGCTCTGTATAATTCATAAGCAATGACTCGAAGCAGGCAAACCGAATAATGACTTTCTTGCCTATAATTAGCCGTACGTACTGATAACTATAACCAACAGTAGTATTTTACTACTTACTTACTTGTCTTACCTTTACTTACTCGGTAACCTAAAACCCGTCAGGACCATTATGCCACCCAAGATAAATACTAGTTGTGACGATATTTCTTCTAATGTGTCCCAATTTATACATTGAAAGTAAAATATATTATTCTTTTAAAGGTGCCACTCAATAACGCAACACTGTCCATTTTTGCTTTCATATCCCAAATTCTTCTTTTTCTTCTATATTTTGCAATTTATAGTTGAACCTGCAGGTCATTGTGTACCGTACCAAATCTCTCTCGTTGGGGGTTTCAGCAATCGCGTTCAAAAACACACGAAAAGACATACACAGGTTCTACCCGCAGTAGGAATTGATACAAAACTGGATACAGATGTACATTTTGGATATAAAATATCACATACTAAAATTCTTGAAACAAAGGTATCCCAATTATGAATTATCGCATTTACATACTCAAGAATCAACAGACATGCAGACAGTCAAGCCTTTGGTTTCAAACACATTTGTAATTTTGATGATAAAAAACATGCCAAATTTCGTAAATTGTACATGCTGTGTTTTTGAATGATCTTTCATTAATCCAGCTTACTTCGTTTCTGAGTAATTATACTTACATACTAATATAATTTGAAAAAGGATTTTTCGAACTCATGGAGGTCTGAAAAGGGGATGTTCTTCAAAAAATCTACGTCCAAATTTTAAACGGATGCACTAGTTACTTTATCCATACTTTATATGCGAAATATAAAAAAGAGAAAGAATTAATTGCTTTTTTTAGAAGAAACCCTCCTTCTCACAGTTTCACTGCTTTTATGTATCTCTACTTTAATCCCGAAAAAATATTAAAAGATAATTTATTTGGATAATTTGAAAAGACATTCTATTCTTACGAATTCGTGTCACTCCATTTTTTAAAACCTCTTTCTCGAACTGAAATGGGGATATTCTTCAAAATATGTACTTCCAAATTTTAGATGATTATACTACTAACTTGATCCCTATTTTGTATGAGATAGAAAAAAGAGAAAGAATTAAATGCTATTTTTAGAAGAAACCCTCCTTTTCACGGTTTTTATGTATCTCTACTCTAACCCCCCCAAATGTCAATTCGATAATTTGAAAAGGCATTCCACACTTAGACTCAAAATCATAGACACAAGCGTAAATTGTCATTTTTAAAATAACTAGATGTAAAATGAATATAAGTGATGTGTCTGATTGTAAACGCCGTAGGAAATATAACCAACGGTTAATTTATTGGAAGAACAGGAATTCCTAAGAATTCATGCCACTCCATTTTTTTAAAACCTCCTTTTCGAACTGAAAAGGGGATATTCAAAATATGCAAGTCCAAATTTTAGGTGATTATATTTTGATCCATGTTTTGAATGCGAAATAGAAAAAGAGAAAGAATTAAATGCTATTTTTAGAAGAAACCCTCCTTCTCACAGATTTACTGCTTTTATGTATCTCTACTCTAAACCCGAAAAAAAGTTCAAAAGGTAATTTACTTGGATAATTTGAAAAGACGTCCCACACCCTGACCCAAAATTATAGACACAAGCGTAAGTTGTCATTTAGAAAATAGCTATAAAATGAATATGATAAGTAATGTGCCTGATTATAAACGCCATAGGAATTATAACCAACGGTTAATTTATTGAAAACTTCAAAAAAACGTTTTAATACTTTAAATATATCAGAAAATAGGGTATCCCATAATTATAGACACTAAAATATTTTATGGATAAATTTTAAAGTTGAGCAATACACTTAGTAAAAATGCTCATACTTAATACTGTGTTTCCGTTTCTTTTTGTCAATTCAAATACCCGATTTATTATTGAAATTTCTACCTTTTGAATTGGGGTCAGTTTATACCATGTTTGTTCAATGTTGTGTTGTAAGCTGCTTCCTCGAAAAATATTGGCCTCCATGACTATATTTATAGGACAGGCACTTTTTCAATTTTTTGAGTTTTTTAGGCTAATTTTATTTATCTTATGTTTTTTACAATAAATTCGAGTAAATCTATGAATTTAAACCATTTGAGTCATTTCTATAAATACGTGAATCATACTTTGGTTTGAAATGCCATTTTCGATCTATGTCTGTATTTTCGGGACAAGTTGTATTCCTACTAATTCTTGTCACTCCATTTTTTAAGACCTCTTTTTCGATCTAAAAACCACTTCAAATGAACTCGCTTTAATATATCGGGTATTTATTTATTGTTGTTGTTAATTTTGGAGAAGGTTGGAAAAAGTTATTCCTGAACCCGAAATTTTTTACCAATCCACACTTGAGACGACGATTTATTTGCCATTTTCTTGAGTTTCCGATTCTATCATCAGATCTGATTAAATGTAATGAGGTAGAAAGAATGACAACGTGTTTCTAGTAGTTAAGAAACGTCGCATTCATTGGCTGTGAATGTTAATCGTGCTGCAGGGATGGTTCCGATTCAACTCATTCTTTCGTGTGTGAAACTCATTCATCAAAACGTCGCTTGCGCCGCAGTTTATTTCGCAGTGGTGGAAATACGATTGTTATTTGTCATGGTTGCCTTTGCATTTGAAAAGTAATATGATCTCTTGATTCTATATGGGAAAAACGTGATAAAATTTATTTTGACACCGAAGTTCGAATGAAGAAATTGATTGTCTGTTGATAGGTTTATTTCTAGTTTGGCGAAGCTCGTTCATGGAACTTATAAAGAAAAAATAACTCGCAGAAAAAGAAATATCATTAAAATTCTTATTATTTTTTATTCTATAATGTAAACAATAAAAGTATTGTTTTTATGCGTTTCATCTTGATAAGTGCAATATCTTTTTCTTGTTCTCCAAGATATATATCGCTATAAGTAAAAAAATCATTTTTAAATTATGTCTGCCTCTCTCAGAATGCGATAACTCAAACATATTAGACGAGATGGCTGAAACTTGATATGTGAAGTAAACACCAAAATTGGTGATATCTGTAAAATACTGCATAAAATCCATCAGGGGAAATCTATTTCTTTGCATGTCTCTGTGCATATGGACATGATAACTCAAAGGTAAGGCGAGCTAGATAGATGAAATTTGCTATATTGACATTGTTTTATTACTGGAAATCTAAATCTACTTTTGGATCCAATCTCTTAATTGTCTATTAGTTTGAATATTAATGCCGTAACTTAAAAACAAAACATGTTAGATGAATGAAATTCAGCGTGTGATCTTTTCGTCAAAATAGTGGATTAGTATCAAATTTTGAAACAAACTAGAAGGTAACGTTCTAAAATATAGGGTAAAGACGCCGAATTTGGACCGGCATCATAATTTCAATGCTATTAAATATTTGGATCTTAAAATAGACATACGATGTAAATGGGGCACATAAAATTAATTTTAAGAGCGAGGCGCTAAATTTGGACAGGCATCGTAACTTCGATTCTATTAAATATTTGGACCATAGAATAGGCAGATTATATTGTAACAATGTAAATGTAGTCTATGAAATCATTTCTAAGAGAAAGCGCTACGTAGTTATAGTGGTTTCTGTTAGAAAACAAGTGTTTAGATTTAGGTATCATCTATTAATTATTCTAGGAAAAGGTAAAAAGCCCTTAAACTTGTATAAATTAAGTAGGAAAATATGTTATTTTATTCCCATATAGCAAATTTCTTTAATTTCAGTTTACTATAATCGTTTAAGAAAATAGTTTAAAATTAAAGTTAGAGGAATTTTTATTGTTTTCTTTCAAAGATTGCTTAGATTGGATTACAAACGGTTTAAATTAACGGGACTATTATTTTAAACTAAGGGAATAACTCAGAAAGCAGTTACCACCACTAGTAATCCTCATGAATTGGAATTGGAAGAAGTCAAAGCAAAACAACAATAAAAGGACCCTAAAGCCATCAAATGTTGGATAAAAATTTAGGATAAGAGCCATTTATATCATTTGTGAGGAGAAAAGAGAAGGGTAAGTGATACAGTGCATAGAATGTTATACTTGGGTTCATGCAATATGTGTTTTCCTCTCAGGGGCTCAACTTCTTTAGGTGAGTACGGGTGTCCCAATCCCGAGGTACCCAGGGATCTTTACTCCCTTCCAGTTTACCCTCCCCTTCGCCTTCTGCTTTTTGTTGCTCCCTTCCATCCCTCGACGGCAAGCGAGGGAGCTCACCATCAGAAGCTGTTGGCGCACTGTTTGCTTCCTGCTTCTCATGGACATTGACTCTACAAGGCAGCCCCGCTTTTGAGATCTCGCGATCTCTTTTCGCAGTTTGGATGGCTGCCTGTAGGATAAGAGAACAACCAACCCCCTCCGCAGGGCCGCCGAGGCCAAAACCCGAACAACTTTATTAAAATTAAAGAGATATTACATTTGATATTAGAATATTAATAAAATAAGAAAAACATTTTAGGTTTACATGAAGAGTACATTGTTGGATACAAGGTGCAATTCTACAAGTTTTTAGACCCGTTCTACTAGTTTTGTCTTGTTACAATAATTATTGAGTGGAAATTCACATGTAGAAAATGAGCTAGATGATTATTAATATGTACAGTATTTACAAAAGACTAAGATATTTTGTTAAGAAAATGATTATATTGAAATATAATTGGTGATTATTTATATAAGTATATGGTTGGAATTTTCAGAATATTATGAATCTTATAAGTGAAATTTTGAGCATTCTTCCCTTTAAGATAAGTAATGAACGGTTTGCCTTGTTTGATACATTGGAAGATGCTAATTGAGTTGATTTAACATTGGAGGTTTTATAGTAGGTATATAATAACAGAAAAGACATCTTTTTGAAAAAGATTCATGGCCTTTGAACCAGGTGACAATCTAGGTTATTTGATACAGATCAGAAGATGTCGTTGAATAAGGCAATGGACATTGTTTTAGTATAAATTGATTCACATATATAAGTTTATACAGTTACAACATTTTTAAATAAATATTATAATTACAGAATTATGTGATATCTCGTGTGTTACAATAGGTTTTTTCAGTCTGAAAAAAATGGGCATTTATCCCATGCTGGGTGCGATGTTGGATGTTGAGTACCAGCATAAAGATTTGACTCGAAAAATTAATACAGCAATGTACCTGGGAGAGGAATCTCGCGTGGCGTGGTGGTCTGCGCAATAACCACAAGATGGGAGGTGGAGAAAACAGTCCTTTGTCGTGCCAGGCCACTGGCAGAAGTTGCACCTCTTTATGTGGTAGAATTCTGAAATTCTGAACATGGACCAGCCTATGCATTTTTTAGTTTTTTTTGAATTGACTGAAGTATTGTGGCGACGCTTCAAATACCCAGTTTAACGAATCTTGTGTGGAGCCCCTGAAATGGAACCTAAGTTTCGGTGGGTCTGAGAGGGCTAGTTGATTGACTAAGGCTTCTTGAATTGTTCTACTTTGTGAGGATGAAATATTATAAACTATAAGACTTGGTAGACGTTTTTTGGGCGTTTTGATTGGATTGAAGACTTGAGGTTAGCATTGCCATCAATTTTTTTGATTGAAGATTTTCTAAATCATTTGCGGTTTTAAATGAAATTGCCAGTCCTGCCTTTTATAGATTTGATGTTTGTGGGGTTAAAGTCTTTGAAGGAAGTTCTTCATTTAAAATAGCATAGCCGAAGTTTTCTGGAAGTATTGGAACTTGGAAATAGTAAAATTGTTGGATTTGAAGATGGTTCTGCTAAGAGTGGAGATGTAGGGATGGATGCTTGGGTTGAGCAGGACGAGGATTGATTTTTTGTCTTGATAACTGCTGTGATTGTGGTTTTATGTAATGAGTTCAGATGGGATATCTGCCTGAAGCTGGTCAGAAGGAGGAGCGCTTTACCCACGTCGTGTTGATGACCAGAGAACCCCTCTGATTTTATCCACTTGTCATGTAGATTGTCCGATATCATCAATTTGGGAAGAGTCTGCTTTCTGATCCCGTTGGGACAAGGGAATGAACTGTTGCCCTTTAATTTTGTGTATAGAACCTCAAGGTCTCTTCGACTTGAAAATCTTTCATTGGGATTGAGCTCATTCATTAATTGCTCCTGTCAAATCTGACGTAATCTGTAGGAAAATGTCTGAAAATGCAGCTTCTGGGAAGCTGATAGCCATGGGAGGTGGAGTGTGGTGATCCAGCTGGGAAAGTTGTTTTCAGATTTGTGATGGAGTTCTAGTGTGATGAGGAGGAATGGGTTCTCATCTTCTGATTGAGTTTGCAAGTTTTGATTGGCTCAACTGAATTTAATCTAGAAGTTTTAGTTGTGTGTTGATGTTAGCTTGTTAGCTGCTTTGTTGGAGCTGGAGTTGAAGACTGGCTATTAGAGGTGTTAAGAAAGAGATTTAACGTAGGAGGCCAACTCATCACAATTGTCCACAATATCAGACAGAGAATGCCACCTGCAAAGTGATCCAGGTCTTCAAACCAGATTTGAGAATCGCTTGAGGATCCTCTCTCTCATTCTGAATAGGACACGGACCGTGCTTTTGAATAAAACTTATTTTTCCTGAATTGCATTTTGCAGTTTTGGGTCCAATGGAGTTAAGGGTGTTCTAGAGCTTGTTGATATTGGTGTAGATACTGCAAATTCTGCTAATGGGATACATTCAAAGCCTCATTGATGTAGATTGGAATTTGCCCTCAAAAGGGAGACCTGAAAGTTTTGTTGAAAAGTTTGTGAGATGCAACTACCATTTGATTTGTCTTAGTTTCTTTGAGTGGGGTTGATGACCCAGGCACCCTGAGGAAGCCCTTGACTCCTCGACCCACGTTGGACCTATGAGTCTCCCTTTGGGTCTTGCTGGTGTTGAAAGATAGAGATCTGGCTCCGGTGGGCTCAATACTTCATTTGAACTTCTAGTGCGATAGACGTTAATCTCATTTCTGTTTTGTTGTGGTTTGAACTTACTAAATTTTTTCCTGGGCAGTTGAAGATGCAATAGGTCTATTGAAATGCTATTTGATTATTTGATTTGGGAATAGTATAATGTACTATAGGTGGAGCTAGACCAGGGCGCACTCCCCATCGTCCCATCCCGCGTAACTGTGCAAAAAAAAAAACTTTAAGAACTTTGACACATAATTAAAAAATTTATATTAAAATAGAGATGGAGGTGGAACCAAGGAGAACAGAAGAAATTATAAAAAAAGGGGAAGAAAAAGAGAGGGGTAAATATTTTTGGGAGAAAATATTGAGTACCTGGTATAAAATTGGATATCTTGGGATTAATAGGAAGAGATTTAAGCAAGTATCTATGTTAAAACACATAGGAAAAAAACTGATCAATTTGGGGAAAAATTATTAAAAAAGCTTATAACTTGGCTAATTAACAGAATAAGAATATAAAAATTTTTACAGGTATAAACAAAAGACCTAGTGAGCCCTTGACCAATTTTGGGCCCGGAGGGGAAAAAAGATAATGAAAGAGAGTGAAAAGAAGTGAAATGGGGGGTGGGAGAAAAGAGGGGGAAGAAAAAGACATAAATTGAAAATAATATAGCAGAAAGTTGGCAAACCTAGAGGGGAACCTGTGTACGGAATTTGATTAACCTATGTTAATTAGAAGAATAATTATAATTAAAAATAGAGAAAAGGATCAAAACTATTCCGGTCATTGAAAGGGTCGCCATGTTAGCGCTATGAGCAAAATGGGGTTAATTAAAGTTATTGAAGTATAAAGCAAGATGGCTGGCTTATTAGAGAAGGTAATTAATATTAATTAGAAAAGAATATCACATGTGCACGCGCTATGGTCCATCAGACCAGAGGGGGAGGGAATTAAGAAGATGCCAGATAACAGTATTAATTTTGTTTAAAAGTGTTGATGATGATGAAATGTAGTGGATTTCATGAGTCTAATTCTAAAATTGACTTAAATGTATGAGTTTGATAAAGGTGGCAACAGTTTATTACTAATTCCTTGTGGCAATAGTCTAGATAATATTTGAAATTAAAGAGCCAATCTTAGGAGAGAGTATGTGCTATTCTTAGATGTTCAAAACCGCCTCCACGTCTGGCCCAAACAACAACTTGGCGTGCACAAAATGGCCGACTGTAATTAATGGAGGATATTGACTAAATATTTAATATCAACTGAATATACTGAAAAAGGGAACACTATGATACTATATGAAGGAAATGAAGTATCGGGAAAAGACAAAGACCGGAATAAACAGAAAAATTTAATTAATTAGAAAGTGCAAGATTCCACCTCACAAGTTAATTAGAACAAGAGCAATGAAGTAATTAAAAACATAAATAATTAACTTAAGAAAACAGCTCCAGCCAGCGTTACCAACTTCCCCTCCCAAGCTCAATGTTTACAACGGAAAATGGAGAGGGGCTTCATTTGGTTGGATTTTAAAAAATTCATAAAAAGTAGACCATTAATAGTTAGAAAGATAGAAATGAGGGGAATAAATAGGTAAACGCCTAAATGATGGTGGGGAAAAACAATTTTTGATTTTGATTGATTGGTTAATTTACAAAAATAAGCAAAGTTAGTGTTTATAAATTATAATGAAAAAAGAGCAAATTTGCGACTATGGGAAGAAACAAAAGTTTTTATAACTTTTTATAACTTTTTAAGTTTTTAAGATACACTCAAAAAATAAAAAGGAGAGAAGTTAGAAACGTAGTCAGAAATAAAAAGTTTAAGAAATTTACGAAAATAAATAAAGGAAGAAAAGTTATAAGGTTGCAAACAGAAAGGTAGAAAGGAAAGCGGATGCTTGACTAGAGAACAGAAACAATTTTCAAAAATTCATAATTAAATTACTAAAAATGGTGCAAACAAACAAAAAATATCAAAATACTCTGCACAGTATACACAAAAAGATGGGAACAATTTGGAGGCACTTACCCCGGCCAACTCCGCTGGAGTTAGCCAGACATCTTAGAATGGGATGGGTTCATCAAGAAAATATCCAAAAGTGCTATTAAAAAGACCGGAAATACGAAGTTGAGATTCCGAAATTGACGGAAAACCCCATATGTTTGCCGTGCGTGGCGACGCATTAGACGGGTGGTGCACTGTGGTCCCCGGTGTATAAATTCGGATGGATGCTAGCCACATGAGTGGATAATTAGCTAGGGATCAAGTGAAAGGGTTCTTCTCTGGGGCTTGGCGTTGAGGGTGGTCAACGTTCCTTGAGTTGACTCCGAGCGTATGTGTCCCTGCTAGCACCAAGATAAGAGCTGAGGCTGGAAATGTGTCCAGAGCCAGCGCCTGCCTTCCCTTTTTGGGCTCGGTGGTGGGCTGTGCCGCTGAATTTTTCTTGTTTCTTGTATGGGCAAGAAAAAGAATGCTCCCTTTAGTGGGCACCAGAAAGATCTGAACCTATCTACTAATGAACCTTTTTATTCTTTTTTTTTTATTATGAAACGTGTTTCTTCACAAAACGAAATCTTTCATTCCGTCTCAACTTTCTTAGATACAAAAGGCATCAATAGCAGTATTTGTGACGTAATGTCCATTAAAAATCTTCGCTCTGGGGACTTGCTTATAGAGGTTTCTTTTCGTAAGCAAGCCCAACAAATTTTGCAATTGAAAACTCTTGCAAATATTCCAGTCGTTGTTAGTGCACATTCCACATTAAACTCCTCGAAAAGGGTCGTTTCTTGCTGATAACTTTTGAACAACCCAACAGAAGAGATAAGAAATGATTTAAAATGTCAAGAAGTGACAAATGTCTGCCGTATTAAAATACACAGGGAAGGAAACCTCCTTGACACAAAACACCTTGTCCAAACATTTCGCTGTCCCAAATTACCGCAGTCTATCAAACCGGGATATAACATTTTCACAGTTATTCCTTATATTCCTAATCCACTCCATTGTTTTAAATGCCAGAGATTTGGACATTCAAAAGTTTCATGTCGTAAAACCCTTACTTGTGCCCGTTGTGGCGAAAATGGCAGCGACAGCGAACAGTGTGAAGCGCATGAACAGTGCGTGAACTGTAAAAGTAATCATGCTTCCTTTTCTAGCTCTTTTCCATCCTGGAAATTTGAAAAAGAGGTTCTCACAGTTAAAGTGAAACAACAGATTTCATATCCCAAAGCAAAAGAAATAGTCAAATCTCAAACACCCACAGTTGTAACTAGCTATGTATTTGCTGCCAAACAATCATTGCCTACAAGGGTAGACTGACAAACCCTACAGGCAACTGGTGCTATCTCCCTACTTCTATGAAATCGCTTTCAAATCCTAAAGACACTCACTCAGCTTCCTATCCAATCACACTTATTTCATCTGCTGAAATTGTGCAACGTGATTCTGCTCCAATTTCTGATGAATCTTCACATTCGCAAGATTTTTACTATTTTAAAACTGTTAAAAGGAAGAACAAATCTTAAAACAACTTCAACCTGCAATCGAAGACCAATATAAGTTAAATGCTAATAAAACCTATAAATTTTGGAGAACATCGCCTTTACAGATTTCACCTTCTACAATGCAGATCGATAACCCTCCTTCAGAAGATGCAACAAACGACCTCAAAATTACCAATGAAATAGTATCTCCTCCCACTAACTCCTTTTCTGAACCTATTCCAATAGACGATATACCCAATAATAAAATTGGCAATGAATTTGAGTATTCTGTAACTGAAGATACCATACATAACTTTCCCAATGAAGTTATTGAAGGAACCTCTCCTGTTGTAGAACACCAGCAACCTGTTGCAAATCTTGCTTCTTCAGAATAAGCTATTATAAGACAAAAATTAAAGAAATGTTCTTTTCGATTGGTAGATTTTAAAACCTTTTATAATTCCACGTTAAGTACCCCTGTCCTTGACAAGTACTTAAAAAGACACCAAGTTAAACGTTTACAATGATTTATCCGTTTGTTTGTTTCTAAATTTCCTTTTGTTTCTTCTGTCACCAATGTTTAGTTTCCATGAATTAGGATTGTGTTTTCCTTTAACATTACTGAGAAAAAATGTTTTCGTTTACTGTATTCAACTTCATGGTTTTTTTGTAACTGTTATTTCTCATTTTTAATGATTCATGTATTTCCTCATAAAACTTTGTCGCTTTTGATACCTACTTAGAATCTTTTACACTTACACTTCTTTTATACCTTACAAAATGCTTTTAGAAATTTAATTACCGTCTATATAATATCACCATATTTTTTATCGCCGTTCTTCTGTTTTACTCACCAAAAGATTGGCGCAGCATAGCCAAACATGGCTTTTGCGCCAGTAAAACCCAACAACCAACCAACCAGCATTGCGTGCTGTTGTGAAATTGTAAATCAAAGTTTTTTTTTGCTTTAATAGTGCTTGAAGAATTTGATGGTGGTATTGGTGCTGTATAGTGAAGATAATCTAGTAGGGGGAACACGGGGACATTCATACACTTTTTTTGGAACGCTAAAAAATGCTCTTATAATTCTAATGCTGTAATAATTATAACTAATGCGCTATATTTATGCATTTGTTAATCTTAAAGGATTTCAGTCGAATTTTGGTCATAAATGACATAATAAAGTATCTATTACACTTTTTTCTAAAAATGGATTTGTATCAATCTGCTCCATATGAGGGGTACATTGATATACACGGTAATATAGAAAATAATCATAATTAATAGATGTGGGATCAAAACAAAATTTGTTTTGTCTATAAACTTTGCATTCCAAATAAATGTTTAAAAGTTTAACAAAGTAACAAACATTTATTTTAATCAAAATTCAACATTTTTAATTAGACTGGAAAATGAAAAAAAGAATGCTTCATAAAATAATTTATCTCTATAAATAATAAAGGAAAAAGGGTGTGTATGGGTTTAAAAATACTTTGGAGGAAAGGAATGTGTACCTGGAAGCCGTTTTTGAAAATTTTAATTAATTAAAAATTAATGGAAATGTTAGCGTATTTCCTTGATGACTTATGAAAATAATATACTACAAAAATAATTTTCACACCATCTGAAAATGCAAAACATTATCTCTTTGATGATATTAATTAAGTTTCCGTAAAATCTTTCTCTCCAATATTTTATAAATTCGTAAAAAAAAATATGAACATCTTGAGGCATTCCAGTCATCAAAATTTAAGAATTGTATCAATGTTCCTGCTTATCAATCTACCCCATCTCCCCCTATTCATTTTGGAACTCTTTCCGTCCACCGATGGAGTCCATAATTTGACATGTGTCTCAAATTCTCAGTTATATAAATAATTGTATTTTTGAGTTATAGCATTCACATATATACGAATGGACAGACTCATGTCTTTTCCGTTGACTAGTAACCAATGGGGTAATGACATCCGAATTTTGACTGAGATTCATAATATTGGCGATAAGCCAAATCTATTTTCATGGCTATTTACACATGCCAAATTTATTTTCTCTATCTCCTTCTATTTTTGAATTTTCGTGTTCATAGACTGACGATTTTATATCAAAAATGGTTTTTCGTGCGCAGGAATGTTTAAAATGTGGAGATTCATCAAAGACTTGAATTCGAACGTTTTGAAGATAACAAACCTGTCACTTTCTGTACCAAAAAATAAAAAAGTGGTTTATTTCTAACTCATAAACAATCACTGCTTCAATTTTAGTGATTTATCATAAATATGCACAGCTACTATTTGTTTCATCTGTTATCATACGGCATTTTACTTTATTTAACTATTTTTATAAATGTTTTTTCAAAAGTAGATACTTGATAGAAACTTTGAAATATGAAGCATTATTTTCAAGTCGATAGTTCTTTTCTTTGAAGAGTTTTCAGAGCATTGACATTTTTGTCAATATGATTGATTAGATCAAAAACTTCTCTCTGCTTTGCTGCTTCAATTCAACTCGGTTTTCAAAATATGACTCTGCACTGAAATTGTTTTTTCTAAAGTTTATGATAGATGGTTTTTGTCACTTGATCGTGGTTTGAATTTTATGATTAGATTTTAGCTATACACGGCATATTTCCAAACTATTCACTAAACTTTAGTCACATTATACTTTCTCGTATATGGAGAAAGAATTGAAATAATCAAAAAAATTTGTCGTTGAGATTTTGATGAAACGCGATGATTCTGATAGAATTACGTCTGTTGATCCGCGAACACGGTAACTCAGAAACGTAACAAGCTGAATCAATGAAATTTGGTATCTGGCCATTAAAACAAAATTCTTGAGTAGCATTTAATTTTAGATGAAATTCGTCCACTAGCCTTTACCTCAAAATTCTTGAATTTTATTTAGTTTTGGATGAAATCCGTCATTGGGATGTAATCATTACGTCTGTCCTTCCTTGTGCATGTTAAAGCACCATTTCAAAACGCATCGAACTCGATAAATGAAATTTGATATGTGGTCTCTACATCAAAATTGTGAATCAGTGTCATATTTTGAACCCAATTGGTCAACAGAAATAGGTCCAAAGTGTATACGCGATTCCCTTAACTATAATACGAATCGAAACAATATTATCTCGATAAATAAAATTTGATATATGGTCTCTACATCAAAATTGTGAATCAGCGTCATATTTTGAACCCAATCGGTCAACAGAAATGGGTCCAAAGTGTATAAGCGATTCCTTTAATTATAATACGAATCTAAACAGAAAAGCGTGCCGTATTATGTACAGATCCAGAAAGTCTTGGGAAGAAAACTCTCTCTGGTTTTATATAAATAATATTATACTTGATACGTAATGATTAAGCGCATTTAGAAGCAAAATCAGCAACAAAGCATAACATGCGTTTTGCTAACAATAATTAAATTATATAATACCTAACCGTTTATTATCGCTGATACAACCTCTTTAAAAAAATTGTTGTTATTAACCAATAACCCAATCTATTTAATTTCTGTCTTTAAAACTTAAAGAAAATCTTTGACTCGACCAGTGGCTCTCAGCTGTCATAATATGCGCCACAGTACCAGAGATAGTACATCTTTAAATTCATCAAGTGAATTAAGTACCTTAAAAACTAAATTAAATTAAAGCAATTACAACCTTCAGTAATGATTTTGTACTAACCAAAATAAATTGAAATTGCAGACGATATTTATCGTTACGAGAAACTATAGTGAAAGTTCCAGGGAATTCAATAATCCAGATAAAAAAGAATTTCCGAAGAATTCGAATCAACCAAGTTACAATGTATTAATAAATATACAGTAATTGATTTATCTTATTAGCCTTATCGAACTAATAAGCCAAATTAATTACTCAATAATAATTACCCTTTAATCAAAATGATTAAGAGAATGGTTTGTCTTACAAGTTCTGGTCACACAGATTACATTTAAGAAAATCTACTAAACCTGCATGGACAGGTAATATTTTATCTTGCTAAAAAGACTTCTTCCTTCCTCTTCATTCCAGGTGAGAGATACAGAGTAATATTTGTCCTCGCTTCCAATGAATGTTATGGCTGGGATGGAAAATCGATTGCTTTCTTAAGCTGCGATTCGGTACTCTGTTAGGGCTACATTTTATTCATTAAGTGTGCTAAGAACATTTCGCAAATGCCGCATTTATTCGTTTTGCTAAATCTCACGTTGTTAGAAAAAGAGGAACACTGAAAATTCATTAAAGTTCTTTGTAATTTGGTTTTGTTCACTAAGGGGAATTATTATTTGTGTATTTGGAAATTAATTACAAGACGACGAAACAATATTCTTCAGAAACAAATAATCCAATGCCTGTTTTTCTTATGGAATATCTAAAATGTAAGGAATATAAGAAAAAAGAGATGAAAAGTAAATTATTAAACTAAACAAATAATCTTCATGTGTATTTGGATACCAAGAAATTACTGATGCAGTTTCTATTCCCGCTTGGTGTAGCATATCTAATCAGGTCTATGAGTCAAGGACTCATTAAAAAGGGAAGTGTATCATCTTCTGTCGGTCAAGTGACCTTGGAGAGCCTAGGTAACCCTTGAGGTAGAAGTCTGATCTCGCTTCGATATATGGGCGGAAGGTTGCCTTTCAAGAGGATTTTCAAGGGGCAACCTTAAAGGAGGAAATCCTCCAGAAACTAGCTAGATCTGAACTATGAGTTCTTTGCAAAAGATAAAATGTGTCTACCAGTTTTTGAATAATATTTGTCAAGAACTCAATCAAAGACCAATAGAACCCATAAACTTCTTCCCCCGATTCATGTTTCTCAATCATCCCATGCATGAACCCGACTGGCCACAGTTGGGCAGTCACTGGCATATTTCAATCCAGCATCAAGGTCTAGTTAGCCTGATTCCATAGTGGTATAGTAAATAAGCCTGTGTTTTTCCTCCTGTTCGGCGATGGTGGATTCCAGACCTCTTTCCAATAAGGGTTTATTGATAGCTTCATGCTTGTTAAATCTTGAGTCCAAGGTTAAATGTAGCATGCTTATGAGGAAATCTGAATAATGAGCTGCCATCTCTGGTTGCGTTCTCATCATCTGACTACCATTTAAAATTATGAGGACTAATCAACCGTAGATTTCATATCGCTTTAAAAAGGGACGTAAAATTAATCACATATTTAATAGTAAACTACCTCTGTAAAGATTTGTTTGATTTTACCGGCAAATGAACCTTCGCGAGGACAAAATCGGACGTAGCTCTCATTTCCAAATTTTGTTGAAAGTAAAACACTTGTAGCAGAATCTCGATGTCGATTTTTTCCAGACTATGTCTTCAATATGTTCGTTCACCTGAATTAATGTATATTGTGCAATATTGTTTGCTATCGTGAACATCGTACAACATCTTTGCATGCTGTGGTCTCTTAAATTACACGCAAAATTGTTCCGAAGTTATTTGACTCCCACATGTATTAGATACTAAATGCACAGATGCGCTAGACAAACATAGTGAAATCGGTTTTTCAATCGCCTGAAACCCTGTCTCTAAATTCTAAAGAATGTACTAAGGCTATGCAACAGTTCTCAAATACTAATGAGGCTTTGACATGTGGGCACCAAGGCCAATCATAAATAAAAGACCCAATAATAATTTAAGAGACAACTATGATTAACATTTTCTCCCATGTGCAACAATGAATTAGTTATATTAACACCCCGTTCCGAAGCAAAGCGAGGACTATACACCACATAAGAAGATATAACATCCCATTTGGAACCAAACGTCGAGGTTAATGCCTCGTTGTGAATCAACACGAGACTATACATCACATACGAGGGTTGTAAATAAAACCAGTGAGAGTGGTCTCCCCTAAACTTTCTCGCATACTCCTTAGCACATGTGGAGGAAAAATAAGATAAAAGACAGTAAAACGCATCAAGCGTCTCTAGCACAGTTGGAGAAAAATTTGTAATAAAGTATCCCAGGTACATTGCCAGAGTCCTTAAAAAATAAAAGAAGCACGAAAAACAGAACTGATGAACCAATTGGCACTAGCTTTGGTTTTGTCAGAGTGAAAATAATGCGAAATCAACTAACAGAAAAAAATGTGTTACCAATTACAAAATAAAACTAACCGTAAATTAAATATGCAACTCTTTTCGAGAAAATATTTCTTTATGACTGACTATAAATCACAGAAATGAAAGAGAAAGGCAGATCAAGATGAAACGAGCAGAATTTGGCAGTGAGCCAAGACGTAGTATGGTGAAATAGAATCGGAAGCTGGCAAAATTTTGCAATAGGGTTAGTAAGATAAGAAAAACCAAATTTCGAATTTGAACGCCTTTTTTTTTAACCGATTGACACAACAATAGACACAAATCTACAATTTAGGTTAGAAGGCCACATACAGAACTTCATTTATCTAAGTAATTGTGTTAAGAAGTTATTGCATTCAAAAGTATGCGATTATACAGACCGACAGACAGTCAACCCTTTGACGGATTTGACCCAAAATTTTATACGGACCTACATTCATGGTGACAAAACTGTGTACCGTATTTTATCCATACAGCTATTCAAGTTTTTGAGTAATAGTATTCACATGAACGTGGACAGACAGACAGACTTCCCGTAGACGGATTTTGTTCACAATTTGAGAAAAATTTACAAATTATGTGTAAACATCACATACCAAATTTCATCCCTGTAGCTCTTATAGTTTTCAAGTTATCGTGTTCACAGACAGACATAATTCTAAAATTGTGTTTTTCGGACTCAGTGAGGTCTAAAATGTGGAGATCGTCAAATATCGAGTTCGAATTTTTCGACGATTACAATAATTTCTTTCTGTATACGAGAAAGTAAAAAGGGCAACATAGTTGAGAAAAAAAAGATCTCATACTCCAAATAGGATAAGCTGATAAGAGTTCATGGATTATAATCTAAGTTGACTAATATTATCGTGGATTGCATGAAGCTAATAATGATAATGCGATTTTGTCGTGGCATCTGACTTCCTGACGTTGCATCCTTGTTGACGAACTTTAGGGTGCTCATCGCATCAACAGTCACCATCTGGTTAACGTCATCCAACGGCTTCAGGACATTTGTGAAAATGTGCTGGGGGCATTGCTGTTTACTATACTGAGGGGATGTTGTGCAATTTCACTGATACATTTAATAAAAATTTTGTAATTGATAACTTTCTATTACTTTATTTACATTACCTTATCTCGCAACTCGTTTAGTGATAGGTAGCTTTTAAATTGATTGGGGTAAAATACTCGCAATTATCTCTTAAATAGGAAAGCAATTATACTCAAAGTGTCTATGCTAATTATCTTTTCATAATATTTACAGTTTTCAATTAAGAAACAATAACCCTTGAGATTTCAGACATTCCAGAACAATTTTCTAGTCTCGGTTTAATCTAAAATGATCATAAACAGAAAGTAATTAATTTATCATATCCGTTTTAATGAATAATAAAAAAAAACAAATTTTTAACCAAAGAATAACAAACTTTTCATCAAGTTGGAAGTCTTTTTTGTAACAAGTTTTGCTTACGGATTATATTCAAGGAAATCTACGAAACCCAGACGGGCAATATTTTATCTCGCTAGGAAGACCGTTTCCTTCGTCTTCATTCCAGGTAAAAGATACAGAGTAATATTTTCTTTGCTTCCATTGAATGTTATGGCTGGGATGGAAAATCGATTACACCCTTAAGCTGCGATTTTATACTCTGAGACGGCATCTGCAATTTATTCATTTTGTTCGGAAAAGAACAGGACCGCATATGCAGCATTTATTTGTTTTGTTGAGTTTCATATTGTTTAAACAAGGAACACTGACAATTCATTAAAGTTGGGTTTTTATTTTGTTTTATGCAGTGGAGTTATTATTTTTATATCTGAGAATTAATTACACAGAGATGAAACTCTACAAAAGAAAGCTTTCTCCGCAGCTTTATTTTAAAACTTTCGATAATTCGAAAATGATCAAAACTTAAGAGTGCAAAAGGAAATGCTTGAAATAAAAACTCATTTTAATTATACAAACATTCGGGGGATTTATTTTGATACTGTAAAACTATTGATGCATTTGAATAATTCATTCTTTGCCGAAGAATTATTTTTTTCGATTTATCATATTAACATCCAGTTTAAAGACTGCTCAAGGGTTTTGGGAATGGACCATGTAATTTCGATAGGTCAACACCTGAGCTGACAATACTGTTTTGAAATCACCGAAAATGCACAATTTTGTACTTTATTAGATAATATTGTTCGTTATTGTGAATATCATACAACACCTTAAAATTGCCGTGTCTCTAAATTTCCAAATCACATTGTTGCGAAGTTATTTGACTCCCCTATTTAAAGCGGACCAAATTCACATATTCATTGTAAAATCTTCTTTCCTATCTCCTGAAACTTATCCCCAATTCTAAAGTTGAACATCGATGTGTTCCAATCCATTTGGAGGACTTCTTAGCAGACCATTTCCATTTCCAACCCAAAAAATGTGGTGGGTCATTCACAAGTCGGATTGCTCCGACCGCATCTACGAGCAACCCGATCCCCTATTATACTGCTCCTCCTCCTCTCCCTGTTTTCAAAACGGGTGGCCCTTGCCCTGATTTCCCCATACTGATTCCCATCCACACACACCCGCCCCCATTTTGTGATTTTCGCTTTTGTGAGAAAGGCTCGGTCCGTCTAACCGACTATCGTATTTCAGTTATGTGTAGAGTTGTCATAATTGTCAAGCATTGACACGGGACGATTAAGTGCTAAATAAATAAAACATGAAAAAGTGGGTAGGTGAAGGTTTATTTTACTAATGATCTACTAATTTTAATAATGGGGATAGAAAATCAATAAAGTTAAAGCAATCTAATAAAATGAACACTCAGAATAATAAAAATGATGCGTGGACAATCCTTTTTAACCCAGGTATATTTTAAAGTTGAATTAACTTTCTTAATTATATCATTTTCTTCTTTCACATAATAAAATTGGTCGCAAGACATTTTAAAATTATGATGACGCAGAGTTTAGGGAGAAAATGGGACAAGAACGGGACGAATAATAGTACGGGACTGAGTAGTGAAATACGGTGACAGTCCCGTATATACGGGACGCTTGGCAACCCTAGTTATATGGTTTAGTGGGGGAATGAAAAGCCAAATAGGATATAATCCCAACTTTTTCCTCTGTTTACATAAATTCTTATCAGTTTCTTTCATTGACGAAGGGATTTTGCATCATTTGTTCCTGAAAAAGGGGAATGGTTAACTGGTAAATGTCCCGCTTAATGAATGAACTGACACTTCGTAGCCAGTTTCGAATTCTAATGAGGTTCTGATATCTGGACACCAAAAGCAGTCATAAATGGGAACCCGTGTAAGACAACACTGTGTATCCTTTTTACCCATAAGCAACAATAGATTAGTTATTTATATTAACGTCCCGTTTAGAAGTAACACTAGAGCTATTTTGGAACGGATCTTGTAATTTTGAACCATGGTCAGATAACAATAAGCAAAAATGGGCCATTTTGAACTGGAGGCAAAGCCTTCACTTCTGTGTCGGAGGATCATAAGTTCGAGACCCGATTCCTCAGAAGATCTGGTTATTGTAGCTGTCTGGTGCGCGTTCCGACTGACTATTCGGGTTGTAGTGCGATACGGAGGTTAGACAAATTCTGGCTGCATTTTAATCCTCGTTATATGATCTGTGCTGAAAATTGTACAATGTCAATTTTTATTTTGAGAATTGGTTTATTAGGTAATATAGCAAATGAAGCAAATAACGGAAAATGATGCAACAGAAGAAACATCAGCAGCTTTTACTATTTTTTGTTGTGCACATAAAAACTTTTGTTTCGTTAATAAAGATGAGTTTTGAAAATACAACCAATATAGTATGAATATTTTGAAATCTTTTATTTTGAAATAAGGATATTTTCTAAGGTAAAAAAAAATCTACAAAGTTGGCTATTAACACATTTAAATCAAGAAAGGGAACTCAGCTCACTCTGATACTTCAGGACGGAATTCTACTTTTGGCCATACAGACCCATACTTTTTGTAATTAACTAAGCACGGTCTTTCTAAATTTTTCTGTGCAGTCTGGTACTTCTAGGAAGAGCAGAAATGTGATATTGACAACAATAGCGAAAATTTGCAGAAAACTTACTCGTATTTTAAATCTGGAGGGGAAAATTCTTAAAGCTTTTCAAACTTTTCTTCTTTACCTCAACTAGATTTCATTCCGCTCTGTTGTTAGCAATTGCGTTGATGTAAACCCTTACATCGTCGTCGCGATTCCAAATAGCATTTCTCGGACATACAACTGTCGCTGACAGTTGTTTTGGAACCGAAATTGTATTTGATATTAAAACGAATATGAATTATGTATCAAATGAAATTCAGTATATCCTACAAAATAAAACAGCAAAAGATGCTTTAGGTGAACATAAATTCAAAATAACTGCTAGAGAAGGTTAATTACTACTGGCTGTAACCAGGATCCGAAAATTCTCGAGTCTTATCGAGCCAAAGCATTCCAGCTCAAGGGCTTACGGGAAACCAGTTGACAACAAGAAAGTAAAGAAAGATAAAAGCGCCAAGATTTTTCCTAAGGGAACGCTGAAATTTACAGATAAGAAGCTCAACTGCATGTGTCGCTGTCCACATTTGAGAGGTTTGCGAGAAATTTGTGTTGAATAAAAAAAGGATATTATCATACGTGAAAGGAAATACAATTGCGAACAAGATGAATATGTATATCAACATATATTTTTAACACAAATAAACTTATTGCGTTATTGTCAATGTACGTGTAATAAGTTCTTTCTGTAATCATAATATATTTATAAAATGTTTACTTTCAGAACTGTTTCCTTTTTTTTTCGTTCCCAAATTTTTAATTATAAACAAACAAATGACATGTTATTCTAAGCGTCATTGAACTGAAATTCTAAACAACGGTGTTTTCTGTCAACCTCCTTATGAATTTTCCTTTTTCGTAAATGTCCCGCCCCCCACTGTGCTAGTAATAAGTAACGAGCTCAGTGGGTGAATCCAAACTGTCATTTTCCAAATCCTTTTTTACCACGGTTTTCCGAAAGTCTGCATGAATCCGATGCTTTGTTTATAATAATATTTTTCGCCTCTAATCAGTATGAAGTGAAAACGTAACAAAGAATTATATAATTCTGCTCGGAACTTGAAATTGTCAGAAGTTATCTTAACCCTTTATTCTCCGACGGTACTTAAAAGTACTATTTTAATCACGGTTATACCTTCAAAATTTGGCTGTTTTTCCAGACACTATTCACACGAGCACGAGGAATGCAGTTCCGACAGCTAGCAGTAGATGGCAGTTGAAGATAAAAAAAATTTTAAAATTATTAATTAAATTAATTAAATTATTTTATTCAATTACAAAAGTCTTTTCATCTTTCCTGGGGTTATTTTGGATTAAAACATATTTAATAATGCCAAAATAAGATTGAAAAGTTTCTGGTAAGTTAATTCTATAAATGAAGGGTTAAAACGGTTTGTCTGCAGAAGAGTAAATGTTTCTTTTTCTTTTTTAAGAAAAACTGTTCTTTCTAAGAATTCAGAGTTTTCTATCCACCTTTAGTTCCGTAGGGGAATCAGTAAGCGAACGGCTTTAGTAAGAAATACACCTCTTAATTTCTAAATAGCTTTTTAACTCATTTTCCCAAAGATCTGCATTTAAATGATGTTATATTTCTTGATCTAAAATTTTCTCTTCTAATCACAATGACCAGAACAGATAATATAGAATTCTATACTTTTTAACAAAACACGGAATTGCTAGAAAAATTTTTTTGTCTTTTCTTTTTACATGACAGTTTGTCTGCTGGAATGTAAATGTCTCGTTCGTTCTTTCTGAAAAACTTTTATTTTTAAGAATTACCTTTTTTTTTAACTACCACCAGAACTAAGAAAACTCTGAATTAACTATTCTACGGTGTCGTATTTTGTCCTTTATTCTAACATTATCTTTTCCACATCGTTATCCGCAACAGAAATAGTCATATAACGGAATTACGTGGCAAACTTTACTAGCAAACTATTACTATAACTTGTTGAAGTTAAAATATTCTTCATTAACCATCAAACTAATATTCCTGAAGCAAATTATGATACCTCAAAAGCAAACATCTGAAGCTAATAAACACTAAAACACTGTTAAAATATTTACACAGCTAGCTTATTTAACTAAGCTATTTCACTACCACCCTACTAAAAGGTTGAAGTTCATTTAAAGTCCCACCCCACCCCAAACTGAGCCCATACCTCCACCGATTCCCTTTCTAACTCACACTCTTTCAATGTATTTTTTCTCTCTCCATCCTCTTTTTTCCACAAGATCCCTAGCAAGCTGGTGTAGTGGGCAACCGTGTGAAATAGAGTTTTCTCTTCAAAAAATTAGGTGGGGGTGGAGCAATACCTCAGGACCGATCCTTCACCATTTCGTTCTGGTCGGTTTAACCAGGATCGATCAATATATACGGGAGCGGAGTAGGGATGGGGTGGGACGCAGGGATCGGAATTTCTCGCCCGATTCTAGGAGGGAGATTCCCTGGGATGACGTGAGTGACTTTGGGACCTTTAGAAAATGGAATTTTAGTTTTACTTTTCACTTTCGGGGCTTGTGGAATATTTTGTACCCGGGGGTAACGGAGAGCGGGATGAAAAATAGTGATGAAGGAAAAAAATTTATCATCCTTTTTTTCAAATGGAGAATTGAGTTAAAAACTGGTACATCGTAGAATATAACTCAACAAGGTATTGCTTTTTTCACTAAAAAGTAGGACGTTCCCACTTGGCATACAATATATCGGAAGAATAAAGAAATTATTAGCTGCTAAAATGCTGCAGGTATTGAATTAAAATTGTGCAAAAGCTTGTTATAACATTCTGCATCTTTTTCAATGCCTGCATTTTTTATACACGGCAAGTTTTTTAATACGCTTATGTGATCACAAATGAAATATTTGAAGTAATTATTTGATTAAATTATCAAAGTTATTTTAAAATATTATACTTTGAATAGAGGTGGGTATGGAAGGGTTTCGGGCCCAAGATCTAGTGTATAGAATGCTTCAAAAGAGTTATAGACGTTAAAAAGTTTTTGAAGAAAAGTAGACAGAGCAAAAGCAAAAGAACTACTTTGGTGGTATAAAAATGATACATTTATAATAAAAAGAATTGTGACAAAAGGTAAAATGCAAAAATTTAAAACACTATTAATTAAATTCATTGGCTTTGAGAAGTTTAAATAGTTTAGAGTGTTGTTTTTCACCCATCAAGTGCTTTAGGGATAAAACTGGTGTAAGGGAAAATGTTGAACGATGATATTGAAAATTGTGGCATTCAGTTAGAATAGGGACAGTAGAGTTGACCACATCACAATTAGCTCATGTTGAGACTCGTTCTCCAAAAAGCAGATACCTGTGAGTGTAACATGTGTGAAAAACTTGGAGACGAGTCAACTTGGTATCCAAGCCATGACTTTACAACTTGATAGACAATATAGTTACGGTTGCTTTGATTCAGTGTAGTTTATTATCATTCTGCGCGTTTCCTTTTAATAGAGATAACGAAATTCTTATAGTCCTTTAGGGTTAAAACTGGTGTCTGGTGTAAGGGAGAATGTTGAACGATGATATTGAAAATTAAGGCATTAATATGGACAGTAGAGTTGAGCATACCACAATTAGCACAGATGGAGATTCTTTCTCCAAAAAGCAAAGATACCTGTAAGGTTAATGTGTGTGAGCAACCTGGAGGCAAGTCAGTGTGGTATCCAAACCTCGGCTTTACAACTTGACAGACAACATAATGGTTACTTTGATTCAGTGTAGTTTATTATCATCCTGCATTCTCCCATTGAATAGCGGTAAAGAAATTCTTATACTACATTTTTATGTCATTTGGATTACATTTGTAAACCTGATCTGATGCAATAATTGCTGCAACTGATAGTGGCATTCCATTGTTAAAAATGGATTTATATCACTAAAATACACATCGGTCATGCTAAAATTGATTGAAAATAATATTATTTGACTAATTGTTTTTCTAGGGACTTTGCTCCCTAGCTGCTGTACATGCGGATAATCTCTATTTTTTTCAATGAGGCTAATACGAAAACTCGATAAACAAATGTTTGAATAACGTTTTCAATAATTATTTCCTTCTACAAATAACCAAAATACGGTATGATATAATATTATAAAGACAAATCCCAGAAAAATGTATATAATATTGCATTGTCTTTAGTTAATTTTGTGCATGTTAAAAATTATCTCTTCAAGATTTGCCTATTTTATTTTTATTTGTTATATTCCGTTTGTTCAAATAATTTAAAATATCAAAATAATTCCAAAATGAATCTGCAAAAGACTGTGTCTTCATTTCGCTGGTCATCTTATTTACTTGTCAGGCTTATTTAAATGCAATACTCATGATGAACAGATGTGAACTTCCACCAATAACTGAGAAATGAAAAATTTTGTAACTGGCTAGCGTTGGTAATGATGATTTGTAAATCATGCCGGAAAAGATTTATTTGCACAGTTTAGTTCATTTTAGTTATATTAACGTCCCGTTTTGAAGCATCACAAGTGTTATTTTGGAATGGAACTCGTAATTTTGAACCGCGGTCAGATGACGAGGATGGCATCTGAACTGGCACCCCCTTTCCAAACTTCCGCACTAGAACAACGGGACAGTTGGGAGATTAATATAATCCTAAATTCAATTATTTACAATGAAAGTGACTTTGACTCTTATTATAAATTGATATTAGATCAAGAAAAAGACAAGAATGCTTATATTTTAATGAGATGACAACATCTATATCAGCTTTTTTTCTCCTTTTTTTCCTTCGACTGTATTGAACTGCATAAAATTTACTAAGATTATTTAATGAATAAATGTATGAGTTTGGTGATTTTGAAGAATTTTCATCATCGCAGTTTGTTATGCAGAATTATTGTAAAACCACTTAACATATACGAGTATTATGATGCGCCAGATACAAGCTTTACCCTATTAGCACAAAATGTTCTAGAATATTCGTACGATATCTTTACGATGTTGAGCGGCTTTCAGAATATCGTATCAACATCGTGAAGACATCGTAGATTATCCTTTGCTAATAGGATAGTATAAAAAAATCAGAGCTCCTCCAAAAAATTAATTAACAAATGCAGAGATTAATTAAAAAATAAATATGTAATCATCTCAGATCCCATTGGATTCATATCTAATGCTATGAATCAAGTCTAACTATTATATTCAAATCATTTTTCAAATGAATAAAATAAGAACTATAAATTGAGATTTTTATTTAGATCATTTGTTTAAATAGAAAACGAAATTTATAACAAAAATATGAAATTATTTAGCAATAAACGTTATTTTTCTGTTAATAAGCAAATGAAATAAATTTGATATATATATCTTTAATGTATAAATAAAATAAACAAAAATTCTGCAGACTAATAAAGTGAATGGATGCAATATTAATTCTGAATAAGTAAAAAAAAATAAAGCTTAAACATAAAGAAACAAATCCTAATTTTAATGTGAATGTTGATTTGAAATATTCACATCAATATTTACGATGACTATAGATCCGCAGTTTAAATACAAATGTTGATTATTAAATTTGCATATCTGTTTATTATATGCTCATTCATTGTTAAGCATAAAAAGTAGAATTTTTTATGAAGATGATTTTATTATGAGAAACATTCTTTATTATTTTTTATTATTGTTATAAAACTATATTTGTGTGCTCATGCATAAAAAGAAGCAATTTTTATGAAAATGAGTTTTATAAAATGTCTTTTTTTCTCTTTTTTAGGTAAGTTTGAATTCTCATTCCAGTCATGTTTATGATTGTAGACATTAGGGAATAGCGCATTAAAGGTAAATTATTTATTAGTTAGTCTTTCCATTAGTATTATTATAAGGGAAAATTTTAAATTCTTATTTTATCAATAACATTTTTGAACGAAGATAATGAATTTCTGTTTATTTATTATTTTCATAAATATACATTTTAGTTGTTTGTAATATATTAATACCTAATTTGTAATAATAATAGCATTAATATGACGCAAACTCCTCTTTACTTTCTAATGTAGTTAAAAAATGAATGATGAATAGTAATATTTGACAAAATATTCATTTGGCATGTTATCTAAAAATTGTGATTTCAAATAAATTCACGCCTATGATATGTTCAAATATAATTAGGTATAAAATTTCCTTACAAGTAATTTAAGTTGACAATTTTTTTCTGTGGTTGCCACATTTCTTATGTTTAAAAGAGATAAAGTATTTTATTGGTAGTTTCACTTGAAGGTATGATGTAACACAGGAACTTATTGTAACGAACACAATGAATATCGAATTAACTTATGTATTATTCATAAAGTGAGTCATTTATATTCATCAAAATGACTGCAAGATAGAAAATTTTAATCTGATATTTAATAACATGTTTACTTATAATTTCATTTATAAACCTTGATTTTAGACATTGAGAACCATAGTGTGCTAGCCCACAATATTCGATAAACTGAGCTCCGCACCACATTGAAGTGGAAACATGATTAATTTCAAAGCAAGAGTGGATTAAATAAGAAAAGAGTTTTAGTTATTCTATACTGAATAAGAGCACTTCTCAAATGGTTCACTTCGAATACTTATAAAATACGAATTTTTGCTCATTTTAATGAAAATTGCAGGTTAATATGCTCTAGTTTTAATGCGTTAATGAATTCAGATTCTTATTTTGATCAATGCTCTTTAAAAGAAATCATCTAAGCAATTATAAAGGAATGGTTATGTTTTATATCATATTTTAAGACGTTACATTCAAAAGACACTTAAATTATTAATACGAGGTGTGTTCGAAAGTAAAGATACAATGTCGCATACTCATTCAAAAACATTTTAATTGTTACAACGTCCATTACAATTATGTGCTGGTACAAACCTTATTTTTCGACAAAGTTGCCGCCATTGTCCAAGCATTTGTTAAGTCTGTTTACAAACTTTTGTATCCCACAGCCATAAAAGTCTACCGCCTGTTGTCGAAACCATTTTTGTTCTCATCATCGTCGTGGAAGTTTTGCCCTGCAAGATGTCTCTTCAGGTGAAGGAATAAGTGGAAATCGCTAGGTGCAAGGCCCGTGCTGTATGGCGGATTATCTAACACTTCCCATTTGAAACGTTTGAGAAGTGCTTCGGTTTTATGCGCTGTGTGAGGACGAGCGCTGTCATGAAGCAAGCAGACTCCACTTGCCAGCATGTCCCTACGTTTATTTTGAATTGCCCGTCTAAGATACTTCCGGTATGATTTTATAACGTCTCTCAATGTGAGAAGCCTATTTGCTTTAATTCCTTCCTCTGTTCTTCGCAGAAGGACATCAGAGATCACAGATGGCCTACCAGTTCTGTTTTCTTCATGAACATCGGCCCTACCTTCAAAGAAAGTACGATACCACTTCTTAACATTTTGTCTATTCGTAATGTTGCCATATACGGAAACAATTTGACGGTGAATATCAGCTGGACACTCACATTTTTCATGAAAAAAACGTATCACGGAACGTACCTAACATTTGGCGGGATTTTGAATTGACGCAGCCATTATAAACACTTGCTATTCCAACCAGACTCAGCGTAGAAATAACGAATGACCGCGAGGGAAAAGCGGAAGGTTCAAGGTTACAATCCGTGTTGTCAACGCGCTCACAAAAGCTTTTCGTTTCATCTTCTATTCGTTGTATCTTTACTTTTCGAACACTCCTCGTATTGTCAAAGATGCCAAAAAGTTTTAGCAAGAAATATCTGTTTTGAGGAACGATTGGGAAATAATTCTTCTGTATTCTTTTGTGTATTCAAATCATTAACAAGCGACAGCAATGCACCGGGCCACCAATGTTTGGTTCAAAAAGCGTCATCCGATAGATAAATAGCTGAAAGAACGACCCTCACAAGTTTGATGGAAAATGAATAGACCACTTTACAGGAACAAGCATTTATTATAAGTCTAGGGAAAATGACGATTAAGGTAGTAAATATAGTAAATTCCAAAGGCAAAAATGTTGGGAAATCGAAAAAAACAAACAAACTATTCCATTCCAAATATTTTGCAGGGATGGTACTCTAGCGACCTCTTTGCCTCCTCTTCTGAACTATTTAGAAGAATATCAGGCACTTTTCACGTTTACCACATGACAAATATTGATAGCTCATTTTACACTTTAACCTTTTATCTACCGACGGTACTTTAAAGTACCTCTTTAATCACGTTTATTTCTCCGCAATATCACCATTTATCCTCACAGTATTCACAAGAAAACGGAGAATGAAATTCCGATAACAAGCAGTAAATGGCAGCTGAAGGCAGAAATTAAAATGTTTAATTATCAATTAGATTAATTAATAATTTTAATTAATTGAAAAAGTGTTTTCTTAATTACCAAGGTTATTCTACATCAAAATTTAGCTAATGATTAAAAAACAAAATTAAAAATTAGCTAGTAAGTCAATGTAGTAAATGAAGGGTTAACGTGAAAAATGGCGTTCGAATTTTATATTTTTTTATGGCATTTGCATCGTTTGCCAATTTTTGTCTTCCTACCTTGCTGATAAGAGCTTTGCTGAGATATGAGATGGATAAATAAAAGGTTACAAGGGTAATAAAAAATTGTTTCTTAATAATGGACAGAAAATACAAAAGGAAATCAAGAGGCATACTTGCCGATCACTTTTCCGCATAGTGACCAAATCTATTTAGGCATTTATCTAAACGCAGGACAAACTTGTTTAACCCGGCTTGGTAGAAATCACGTCCCTGCCCATTGAGCCAGTTCTCGTCAGCTGTTTTCACATCACTCTCTGAAGAGAACCTTGTTGAAGATAAGAGTTCCTTCAATTTCAAAAAAAGGAAATTTTCACTTGTTTCAAATCTGGGCTATATGGAGCGGGGGTTCCAGACTTCCCACTTGAACTTTTATAGTAATTCTTGAGTTTGCAAGCAGTATGAGGCCTGGAATTATAATGCAGGAGGATGATACCATCACTCAACAGGCCAGGTAGTTTGCGTCGGTTGGCTTCACGTAACCTTGTCAAAGTTGCACAAGCGAGATCGCTTTTCTGAACGTCTTACCATTTCAATGGCTCCGACGCGTCTGCGAACTTACCCGTACAACTGCTGCGAAAACTACCGGCATCTGTCTCCACTCTGGGAAGAAAATATTACCACCACATTAATTACTTTTGAAATGCAGCTGCTTGTAAACTTTTTTTAGGATACATCCCTCGTATATAGGGTTAACTCACTCATGATAGATGACAACAGCCTGCCGCAAAGACTGCATTCTTATCTTCATTAGAGTTCGTTTTCCCTCTCTGTGAATGTCACACTGCCAGGTATAACTAATCTATTGCGAATTTAGTAAAGTTTAATAAGATTTTTCTGTTGGATTGATCAACTATTTTATTAAACTCAAGATTTCTTTAATAATCAAGTTATTTCTATTAGCACAAGATACTGTACGATTTCTCAACTATGTTTTTTGATGTTTTGAATGGCTCACATTATTGTGAAAATATAGTAGCAATATTCAACAGCATCTTGTACTATTAAGGATTAATCCCAGTTTTATTCTTGATTCGGAAAAATTATCCATAATAAGGATATACATTTTGTGTAATCCTTTCACCGCTGGATTTTCGGTGCAAAGATCACTCGACACTCCATCGTCAATTTAAAAAAGCTAAGGTGACTAAGTGATAATGCATTGTTTGCTGACGATATTACGAAGATAATTCTGGTTACTAATTAGATAATAAAAGCGAAGGATACTGGCTGTCAGAAAGAGAAGCCTTTATTTTTACTCTACCTTTCTCGAACTAATAAAAAAGAGCATCTCCTTCCTCTAATGTTCCACCGAATCAGCTCTTTATGTATCTTATTATTACCATCGTAACGATCCGGACGTCAGCTGACATTTTATGGTTAATTGAAAAGAGTCTTCGTATAACATGGGTTGCTTTTTTTTGCAGCGGAACGCTCATCATTAGTTGTGTTTCGCTTCTAAACAATTTTTCGCGGAATACAATCATTTTAATTGCAGCCCTTTTCCAAACAATTTATCTATTGGTCCAATATTCATTTAGAATTGATTATGGTTAATTATTAAAAATATTTAGAAGGATATTGATAGTTCCTTAAAATATAGCAATGGGTCAAAAATTTATAATTTAATCATTGGATTACTGATTATTTAGTTCCAGATCCATGACAATATTATAAATCTGATGAGAATCAGACCCATGGGATAGAACATGGTTATTCTTATAATAGTTATATTCATGTATTTCTATGAGGACGCTAAAATATATTCACGGTATTCTATAAAAATATAGCATGTAATCTTATGGAAATGTAATAAACATTATTTATTATTGATACTATTTATAAGAATAATTACACACACACACACACACACAAGAGAATTCTTTAGGCTATGCGCATACATGCAATTATTAATCGGGCAACAGTTTAGTTGCATGTTAAAAGACCATGGGCTCAAGTTAGAGCGCGCATACATGCAACTTTATAGTTCGGCAACTAAACAGTCGTAAAACCACAGCGATCGTCTTTTGATTAAAGAATCGCACAACTATCGTAAAGTACATGGGTTTCTACTGGAGCGCGCATACATTCAACTAAACAGTTGCTCTGCTCTGTTCATTCAAGGGGTGAAGGTCACAAAGCGAGCTCAGAAATTGGCGCGAAGCTTTATTTAACGGCGTTTTAAAGAAGCGTGCGCTATTCTTAAAATAATTTAGCTCTAAAAATGGCTGAGATTATTAGGATTGATATGGAATTATTGATTGAGTGTATAGAAAGAAGGCTTGCGCTATATTTATTATCAGTTATTACTTTTAAAATAAATAATAAATTTGCATACTTTTAATAATTGTTACTCCATTTTTATTAATAATGCATGTGTTTTATTACATAATTTTAATTAGCTTAATTGGTATTTTCTTAGTTGATATTTCAGATGCTTTGAAATCAGTAATTTTAATTTTATCCTTTATATTATTTATCTCTCTTTGTCAACATCCCTTTTTCTCAACTAAGCGATGAATGAGATATCATTGAATAGGACTTTTTAAAAGACTTCAATGAAAACGTAGTCATTTTACGTTTCAAAATTTGAGTGAAAAGAAAATTTTGAGTCACAAGAGAAGCTGTCACTTGGGCAAACTTAATCTAACTCATGTGATCTATGCTATAAACATTTGAAAACTATGAAACATTTTTTTTCAACATTTGTTAAATATGAAACATTTATTTACTCAATGTACTTCAATAATAGACAAAATATTTTAATTATAGTGATGTGCGTTTTTTGAAATGAGCTAGTGATATTTAGAATCGTGTCGCATTCTATGTTTTTCGTATTTATTGTGTACTAGCCATCTTCGGCGACTAGCTTGTTCACCGGGAATATAATTTCAATAGAATCTCTTATGCATAATTTAATATATATGGTTCCCTTAACAAATTCAAATTGTGATAGACATTTAATCCATGTTCTTTCAGTAGATTTACACCTGTTCTGTTCGTTGTCTGCATGAACGTCCCTAATAGAGTCAAGTGACTGGCTGTGTCATGCAACATCAAACTGCACATTGTTGGCATCAACTTCACTCTTATTCCTCTTGCAAAATATATATTAGATTTTAACTTTAAAATGGCTCGGCACATTTTACTTCCAGCCTCATATTAACTGGATGAAAATGTGCTGATTAAAACATAGCATTAAACATTAAAATATTGCCTTATCTTTCAACAATGATGGAGAAACACGCAATTAAATGTTTGTTTAAACAATGAAAACGGTTTAAATTGCGTTGCAACAATGAAAAGTATTGTAGTAAATTATGCCATAAAATATTTTTAAAAATTCATTAAAATTAGAGAAAATATTGTACGGCAACTTAATTGATATCATTGAAAAGGTAATTTTTTGTACTTTCAAGATGGCGTTATGCTGTAATATTTTCGGAAGTTATAAAGGAAAAACGCCAAAATTTCGCTTAATATTTAATTAAAATTCTAATTAAAATTTTTAAAAAGGGCTCCGAGGTGCACATTCCCACCCTCCAAAGTATGTTTGTGCCAAATTTAGTGGTTCTAAGTCCAGTGGTCTGGCCTGTAGAGCGCCAAGACACACACACACGTTCTTCTTTATTATCAGTAGAGTAGTAGTCGGCTACTTTACTCTAAAAAAACTGATGTACTTTGATAAATTGTTCCGCGAACTATTTGTAAATTGAATATTGATATCAAATTCGAATTTGGTTAATTTGAAACTGAGGGATCCACAATGAAAATTAGATGTATCCAAAAGTTCGAATTAAGAAAAATTGGGTTTAAAAACAAACACAAGACATAAAGATTTATTTTAAAGTTTTAATGAATATTACGCAATTAATTAATAAACAGTAAATAATTTTGATGTATAAAGCAATATTAGTTATTCCAATAAATAAAAAAGTAATTTAAATAAAGAAATATATGTACAGCACCTAGAGTGCAAAAATTGAGTAATTATTTTTTAATTAAATACATAGAACAGGAGCTAAGAGCGAGTTCTTGAGTTAATTATAGGCCTTAAAGATAATTCGCTGGCACTTAAAAGATACGGACGTATTTAACTAACGAAAACAATTCAGAAATGAGCACGATTTCAGTTTTGACCTAAAATTAATCTAATAAATTCGAATTATAGGTTTATGTACAGAACTCGCCTATTACTTGTAATGATCATCAAAGCATTTGATAAAGAAAGAAATCAATGAAAACGAAAGTTCACCATTCAGTCTAATCATTGAAATGATGGCTTCGTGAGAGGGTGTTAGCTGAAAACGAATTTGAGAAAAACTAAATTGTATCACTATAAAAAAAAATCATTTTGGAGCTCCCAGCGCGTGCGCAGTGCGTGAAAAGGCAGCCAGAGCATCCAAAAATGGAGAATCGAAAGAGATTAAAAATCGCATGTATGCGCACCCGTCGCAACTAAACAGTTTAGTCGCCGTGAAATCGCGCGGTGCAGGCAACCCGACTAAACTGTTTAGTTGCGGAAGGAATTGCCTGTATGCGCTTAGCCTTTATTACTGACTTTACAGTGACTAGAAAGATCTATATGATTTACTAAATAATATAAGAAAGCTCTTCGTGTTTGAATAAATATTCTATAAAAATTCTTTATGATTCACTAAATAGCCTAAAAACATTCATTTTGGTTCACTAAATAACCTATAAAAATTCTTTATGATTCCTAAATAACCTATAAATATTCTTGATGATTCACTAAGTAACCTATAAAAATTCTTTATGATTGATTAAATAACGCATAAAAATAATAAATAATTTAATCATTGATTACTGATTATTTGATTTCAGATCCATGCCAATAAATTTGATGAGAACCAGACTCATGGGATAAAACATGGTTACTTTTATTGTAGTGGCAATCATGTATTTCTATGAATACGCTGTAATATATGAATGGTATTCTATAAAAATATAGCATGCAATCTTATGGCAATGTAAAAAACATTATTTATTATTGACATTATTTATAAGAATAATTATATAAGAGAATTCTTTATTGCTGACTTTACAGTGACCAGAATTCCATATGATTTACTAAATAATATAAGAAAGCTCTTTATGTTTGAATAAATACTCTACAAAAATTCTTTATGATTCACTTAATAACATAAAAAAATTATTTACGTTTCACTAAATAACCTATAAAATTCTTGATGATTCACTAAATAACCTATAAAATTTTTTTTATGATTCACTAAATAACCTATAAAAATTCCTTAAGAATGACTTTGAAATAAATAGCATTTAATTATGTAGTCATGCTTTGGAAAATATAATAATTAGTTATCTTTGTTAAGTATAAGAATTACTTAAATTTACTATTATATTATTCACATATTACATAGAATTTCAAAGTTATCAAAGCAGCGGTTTTATTGAAAATGTATCACCTCATTCATACTAGTACGAATAGATTAGATTACTCTTTAACAGCTTTTCATTGCTAAGAAATGCATCGAATATTTCTACCTGCTGAGGTCTTTTAGATAAAAATCTATAATTGTAAAAATTCATTTATCTTCTTAGAAAGATGTCTATCTTTGGTTATTCGATTTTTATTGAACAAAAGCCATTTCAAGCTATGCTGCATCGAAGTAAATAAAAAAATATGTTTTATTTTTGTATCATTGACGCCTATCGAATGATAGTCACCGAATTATTGCAAATATTCCAAAAATTATTTTTCATAAAATATCGAATTTATATTAATTATATTGAAATGGATTAAAAATAGCTGACGTAGAGCAAAATTACAAATGACAACGTATCATTTATTTAATCAGCTGTGTCAAGAAAAGTGCATATAAATGAGTTTATTCTACTAGATATTGAGATATCTTGTTGTGATGAATTTATTCTCCTTGACTTTGAGAAATCTCGCTATGATGTGTTTATTCTCCTGAAATGTATGTGACTTTGAGATAATGTGAATCAACTTTTTTATTGCAAATTATATGTAGAGCCTCTAGATTGTTTACAACATGTAATCGAGTTGTAGTGCACTTTGAACCAAGTCTAATGCGACCTTTCTGTGCACTTACATAGATTTTGCAAATTTACGGTTGTCTATCTGTAGTATTATTCACCCTATGATATGGAGTCGAATCGGGATCTTTTGATGTTCATAAGATTTAAATTCGGAATGCTTTAGCCAATTCTTTTCTTTTCGAGAACGTTTTTGTAGCAGAGCAAAAATAGAGTAAGAACTCAGAGCAGTTCTCCGAGTCAGTTTCAGAAAAAAGTATACGATAACGAGCTGTTAGTAGACAGTGCGTCTGAGCTTGTCATTTGACTGTCGTCATTCGAATATAACTTCATTAATTGCTTAAAATTATACAAATGAATTTTTGTAATTTTTCATTCTTATTTTTTTACAATAGAGAATATATGTATTTTGTATTATTTTTCTATGAAATTAGTTTTGTTTTATTTATAAATAAATCAGAGGAAGTGTGCTGTCCTCTACTTTCACATTTTTCTTTAATTTCTCTACAATAATGTCGCGTCTTGTTTTAAGCTTCGCAGTATAGTCAAAAGATGATAAGTTTGAGTGCTGAAAACGTTCCTGTTAGATTTAGGCAACTGGATCTGGAAATTTCAGACGGATCTACTATTTTGGTATAACGTGTTAAAATTAAGCTCCTGACTTGTAAGGTTTTTGATTTATCGTACTCGTACACACTCGTACACACGAATAGATACTTCAGCAGACATTTATCAGGATAATGTATTTGGTACAAAACTGTCTCCAATTCGAGGGATGAAACCATTCCACGTCAAATTTTATTTCTTGCGTTGTCGCGCTCATACGCACACGGACGGACAGACAGACTTGATTTTGACGGATTTCGTCAAACATTTGACAGAAATCTGCAATTTTGGTATAAAGACCACTTACTGAATTTCATTGATTTAGCTGGTTGCGTTTTTGCGTTATAGTGTTCACAGACAGACAGGCATGGTTCAAAAATCGGAACTTTCGAAGTCAGGAATGTTTGAAATATGGAGATTCATTTAAATCTCGGTGTCGAATTATTAATTCGCGTAATGCTTTCTTTTTTCTTAATTTTAGCATACGAGAAAGTAAAAAATTAATGAGTAAATGTGTATGAATATTTCTCATACCCAGATCTTTACAAAATGAAGTATCAATTTATTTCGTATAAACAACTTTTCAAGAAATCCTGAGAAGTCTTTATTTTATAAAATAGCGCTCTCCATTCAAGCAATTCTGACCCTAACTCCATTTCATGTGTCTCTTGCAGGATAAACTCGAATACATTAGTTTGCACATAATAACATATACACATATATGCACAAATCTCGACATAAAATGTTTATAAACAATAACGTATAAGTTTATATAAAAAAATCTGGGCAAGATAAGATTATGAATAATATCGTATAAATTTATAAAAATAAATCTTGGCAGGAAACGTACAATAACATATAAATTTATACGTATTAATTTCGGCAAGACAAGTGTAAGCATAATAACGTATAAATTTATATGTATAAATCTGGGCAAGATACTTTTATGCATAATAGCGTATAAATTTCAGTATATAAATCTGGACAGGATAGGTGAATACATAATAACGTATAAATTTATATTTATAAATTTGGGCAGAATAAGTACATACATAATAAAGTATAAACTTATCTTGTCCAGATTTATAAATACGACTTAATGCTTTATAACGTGTAAACGTATAATGTGTAAATAAATTTTCAAGAAACCGAGAAGTCTTTGTTGAAGAAAGAATACTCTCCTTAACAGCATCCCTTCAAGTAATTCCATCCCTAACTCCACCCCATGTGTCTCTTCCCGGATAAACTTTCCCGGAGGTGAACGTCTGTTCACGCGGGGGTGCTGATCGATACAAAGGAATTTTCGAGTCTGCCCCGAGTCAATAGGGATATTGCCGGAAGGACGTACCACAGAGAAGCGTTAATAAAGTGCACTCGCTTTCACTGGGGGAGGCTTGGAGCCTCTTTGATTTTTTTTAACTTCCCCTTTTGAACACTTCATTAAATCCTCTACTCTTGTTTTTAGTGGTTTTTTAGGGTGGAACCAAGAAGTTAGTGGGCCTTTTTATTTTCTCGGAAAGTAGTTTTTAAAGAGAAGCTATAGAAATCGACAAAAATTTGATATCCAGATTTTAATGAATCTCCACGTTTCAAATCACCGTGCATCCAAAAAACAGTTTTTGTAATTATGTTGATCTGTCGGTCTATCTCTCTGTGAAGATGATAACTCAAAAACAGACACTATTAGCACTAGATATTGTAAGATATCTCTACGATGTTGCTCGGCATTTGGTTCTTATTTTCAACACAATTGATGAAGGACGGTACAGATTCAGCAAGTTGTTCACCAAATATATGCCATCCTTCCAATTGTTGCCGAGCTGCCTTTAATGTTATGCAAGTTCTTAAATGTGTAAACATTCATAAACAATTTTCAAGCTGGTAAATTGTTGAGAGACTTCCTAATTTTCATTACGAATTCAGCATCATAGCATCTATAAAATGATGCAAAAATACTTGTATTGCTTAAAATCAAAAAAAGAATTGACGAGTAAGAAAACTTTAAAGTATTCAAAGTATAGGCGAACATATTATTAAGTTAAGTATTAGACAATTAGTTTCTAGTTTTATTGAAAATGAACATTTTCTTATAAAATAAATTTTCTTTAACATTTGAAAGATGTTCATGAAAAATTTGGTTATTTTCACTAATCGCTCTTTGCAACGCAGATCTTTTCAAAAATTTAGTTCTTTTCATTTTAATTTTATAAAAAATCAATATTTTTGTAAAGTAAATTTTTTAGAATATTTTTATTTAATGTATTTTATCACATGAAAGATGTTCATCAACAATTTAGTCCTTTTCTGCAGGCTTTTATTATTATTTCCAATGTTATTTGAAACCCTGAGTTATAACAACTTCATCCTTTTTTGTTTCTCTGACTTTATTGTGGAAAAAAATATTTTATTCGTTTAGTTTTATTTTCTAGGTGACTCTGTGGATACCATAAACCTTCATCACAGAATCATTTTGTAATTGTTGTATGAAAGTGCAGCTCTCGATCAAATCTTTCCTCCTCTAGATAATTGAGAATACAGAGAATACGAATGTTGAGTTAAATATTTCTCTTTCTTTGGTATAAACGTTTTCTATAGCTTTTATTCTTTATTGTTTGGATGAAAACATTTTCCCTTTATTACAAAAAGTTTTTCTTGATTGAGAAAGGAATTACTACTTGAGCACGTTCTTCTGAAGGTCAGTGCGCATGCGTATTGTTTTTGTTTCTTGGAGAAAAATGAAAAGAACTAAATGTTGGTAAGGATAGATAAAGATATCTGCAATATCTTTTTTTGTTCAAATAGTCACGAACGGAGGTATAAAAATAACGGAGTTTTAACTTTTTTCGATAGAAGGTTTCGTATTCTAAAGTACTTATTCTCGGAGATTTGTCTAACTATTTCAGATAATATATAATATCTTTTGAAATCAAAATGTCTAGAATTTGCCAAAAAAGATCCAGTCAGAAAGGACAAAATATATAGAATTTAAATATTTAATCGTGGTTTTAATTTCTTATGAGATAAGAATGGGGAATTCTTTCTTAGAAATTACTTGAAGGATTCATTCTTATCAACGATTGAAGGATTCAATTTTAGAATTAAAAACCTTGGTTTATAGCTTTTGTCAGCCACATTTGGAATTTTCGTTACAAATGCTATCTTTAAATAGTTTACAAATTATTTCTCTAATTATTATTTTTATATGATTATCTCTAATATAACAATTAGCTAGAAGATATGAATTGAAAATGCGAACCTTTTTTAATTGCACTTCAATTAATAAAACGTAAGATTATAAAATTTAAGAGTTCGTTTTCTTGTGCATTTCAAAATGGTAACTATCTTAAACATACTTTTTTTATTCTAAATCAAGCAAAGCTTTTTTTACTTTATCATACACAAAATATGCAAAGAAAAAATATTGTTATGGTCAAAATATTATCCCCGTTTTAGATCTCCCTCCATCAGAAAAAAAATTCTTTATTCTTTTTTTTAAATTGTATCTATACTCTCATAAAAAAGATAATGTAATCATAGAAATGTCTAGAAAAAATAAATTTGATATGTGGACTTCACAACAAAAGTTATGACTTGTATCAATTTTGGACAAAATATGTTGAAGGGAAAGTCTATATGCCCATTTGTTTGTGTGCAAAATCGGCATCTTAAAAATATTATATAATACTAGCTGTGTGGCCCGGTGTTGCACGGGCCATCACGAATAATAAGATATTCCCGGGCGGAGAGAAGTGAGGTCACGTGAGAACTTGGGATCCATATATTTCATAGGCCCCCTCCTCCGTTTTTCTCTACAATCAACAAATATTATCACTTACTTTCCCTAACAAACGTTACGAAGTTAAACACTTTAATACAAAAAAGAAAGAAAAAAAGCATGAAAATGATTTTTTCCATTGTTAATAAATCCAAACACAGAATCTCGCTCAAAAAGAAATACCAACTTCTGTTAAATAAATTTTAAAAAAATACAACACCGGATGTGAAAACTAATAATAGGGGAAAAAAGAATCCGCCGTGAATGAAGTCACCATGCTGCCAATAGATGACAGCACGTGAATTCATTCATTTTGACGTTTTTAATTAATATCTTTTTAACTAATTACAATTTCGGAATTTAAATAGTCGAAATGGATTCCTTGGATTATTTTCCATCTTTTGGTATTTACGGCTAGTTTCAGGATTCATTGGTTCGTGAGAAGATAGAAGGATATAGATACATATGCTTGTTTACCTTCGAATTTTAATAGGATAGATAGTTTTAACACCAAATATTGAGATCTGCATCAAATTTTTTAACATATCCATCAAACGTTTGATTGTCTATTGATCTGCCTACACATGTGTTTGTTACCGCAATAACCCAGAAATGCAATGAGGCAGAAAAATAAAATTCAGTAAGTTGTATTGACGCCAAAATACATATTATAACCCCAGTTAACCAAAGGGGACTTTTCGGATAAAGAATTTTTCAGTTAAGCCATGGAAAGCTATCACTGTTTTGTATCCAATAACATTATGTTATTCTGAAATTTTTCGATTGGTAAACGAATTCAAATCTCTCTTAATAGGCTACACTTATGTTCTTTATTAAAGTCAATTCTCCGTCGGACGCAATACGTCTGACATGCGCAGGTAAACAATATCGTAATTAATATTGTTGATAGCCATTAATTTTAATTTTATTGTTCTTAGGTTAAGCACTAATCTTCTTGAGGAGGTTTAGAAGAAAAAAGTTGAGATATCGTTTCAAAAAAAGTCTCGACTTCGCGATTATTTTCATGTAATACATTGCGTGTTTAACTGGATTTTCTCTTTCAGAGGCATTTCGGATTACTCGGGTTGCTGTTAACCCGATTCGGTTAAGCAGTGTTTTACTGTAACGTGTCAAAGGGAAGAGGTCCAAAATGCATTCTTCATTCTCCTCACTATCCTACGAATCACAAAAATGTTATATTTGTAAGCATACGAGACAGCCAAGGGAAATGGTTGTTGTTTGTTGAGAAATAAATTTAATTTAAAATAGTTTTTAAAAGCTCACTTTCATTAGTGTAATAGCAGACAATTTTTATTTTAATTCT
>BGPR01001427.1:202866-247505 GCA_013235015.1 Araneus ventricosus
AGCTCACTTTCATTAGTGTAATAGCAGACAATTTTTATTTTAATTCTTGTCTACTCTTTAATGTAGATATTTATTGTTTCACAATGTTAATTATTACCTGATAATTAAATTCTGAAAACAGTAAAAAAGGGTATTCTTATCGAGAACATGAAAGGGTAAAAAATTTAAATCCTTCAGCACATAAGGAAGAGAATGAAAAATTGATTACAAAATTTCGTTTTTATAAATTAAATTAAATAAAATCGTTCAATTACAGATTAAAAACTGGCAAAATATATAGTATCCATGTTATTTTCTGAACTTTCACTTTTCTTCGCACATTCCTTATCTAATTAAAACTGACAGTGAAATACACGCCAAAAGGATTCAAAATGGAATTCTTACTGTTGAATACAACTTTCTTCGTAAACACATCAGCCCCGAAAAAATTATGCTTAACAGACATCTATTTGAAGAACCTGAAATGATAGTTTAAAATATATAAATGCCTAGTGAAGCGACAGAAAGAAAAATGAAGCGTTTAATCTTATTTTGTTTCTTTTTTGACATCTCAAAATGTCACGAGATTCAATTTCGGAAAAAGGCAAGTTTCGTCTTTGCATTAAAGTAAAATGAAATCTTATTCAGAAGAGATCCTTCCGATTCTTTTCCACAACGAAATTTTTTTTGAAGACGTCTACTATTCATCTACTTTAAAACAGTCCATCTCATTCTTCTGCCTGAGTAATTTTTTTCTTCAGAATTGTATGTTCAAATCAGATACACACCAAGAAAGATCTGCGTGGAAACTTGCCACCCGATTCATGTAATATTTAGGTGGATATCTTTACTAATAGTTTGTGGTTTAAACCACCTCAATGTGAGTTGTCTACTCTAGGAAAACACCATCATCGGTATCTTGAAGGAGCTCTTGTTCTATTTACAAACATTCATTCACCTCCAATTTAATATTGGGTCAGTGGGAAACTTCGAACTTTCGTTTAAAATTTTGAAGGGTATTAAAGATTTACTTTTTCCTTGCTAATGGTATATACAGGACGATTCTAAAACCATGGGGCAAATTTAAAGAGCCTATCAGGCGTACAGAAGCAAGTAACTTTTACAGTAGAACAGATGTTCCCCGTACCCCTCGGGGTACGCGTAGGACAAGTTAAGGGTACGTGAAAGTGATCTTGGTAATGCCAGAAAACACCAAAAAATAATACTCTGGAATTTCGTTTTCTGAAGTTCATATGAAAAATGAAAGTCAAAATTGTTCGAGTCCGAAAGCTTATTATCGAAAGAAGAAAATGGAAGAAGTCGATTGATATCAGCAGTTGAATAACTGTCAACTCTTATCATAGGCTAAGGGGAAATTATTTCAATGCTGTTTTCATTTGTTTTGACGTTGGGATAATGCTATTTTAAAAAATGGAATAAAACGTAAAGTCAAAAATTAATCCTACAAATTTTATTTAGAGTCGTTTGACAAAAACCCTTGGAGTTATTAATAAAAACTTTTATGCGTTGATTTATGGTTGGAGGGGATATAAAAGATGGTAATACTCAAAAATAATAAGACTAGTCGAGAATACGTGAGTGAAAAAAGTTTGGGAATCGCTGATGTAGAACATGAGGGCATAATCTCGAAGGACGATCGCTACAGGGACTTTTTCACAATGAATTAAGTAAAAGAATCGGATACACTAGATAAAGTATGCAACCCAAGTTTAATGAAATACAAATTCACAATAGCGCAACAACACTGTTGCATAAATAAACCGACCATTACAAGTCGTACGCAATGCATAACACATATCAAGACAAGTCCGAGTGCTATGCTGTAGGGAAAGCGAAAATTTCGTCCTAGTTCGTGAATGGGCCATTCGGTTCTAAAGGAATGGAAATGGTGGTGGTGGTGGTGGGGGGAACTGACATTTTCTCTTTCTTCTTTTTCTTCTTCTTCTTGAAAAATAATATATCCTCATCTTCCGGCTTGCCAGCAGCAATTTTTTATTCTACTTAATTTTTTTTTAAAAAATGGAAGTTCCCTAGTTCTCGATCAGCATCCAAGTTTTAAAAAAGATGTCTTGAAATTTCACCTAACAAACTCAAGAGTTATTTAATGCCTTTTTATCCATTTATAAAACTGAAATTTCCTTAAAAATGGCATATTTATATTTCTAATTCTAGTTTAAGATATTTATCTGAAATACTTTACAGCTATTTGGTTGCAACTGCATAAATTTTGGCGTAATTGGCTTGTTATCGGTCTCCTTGGCAATGCATTCTAAAAAATAAATCAATTTTAATTTGAATCTATGGCATTATCAAAGTAACAATATGTCCAAAAACCATTTATAAATTTTATTACTTGACGGTTTCTAGGAATCACTTTCTATTACGATTACTTCGAATTCAGGAGGAAAATCGACAATTCTAAATAAAAAAAGTGAAATTCAGACCTCGAATTTACCAGTTTTAAAAGTCTAACACTCAGAAAATCAATTCTTATAGAATTACGATTGCATTTCGAAAGAGCTACTTCCCATGAAGATCGAAATGCATTTGCCGAAAAGTTTCTTAAGAAGAGCTTTTAAAGTGGTATTTGTTTCTTTTCTAATCTTCCATCAGACTCTGAATGGCATCTCATTGGCTGTAAAGCTGATTCTTTGCATTCGAATTCCGTTTTCGGCGGGAAAAAGAAACGAATAGCAAATTGGAGGGTTAGATAAGAGAGAGGACAAACAAGGTATTTCTGTCGAATTGGAGAAGAATCTTAAGTCCTGGCTAACAAATTCGAATCAAAGAGTGTTAAGCATTTAGAGTCTTGTTTTATGTGTTTAGAAATCGATATGGAGAAAATTTGTACAGTTTTAAAGGCAAATAAACTTGACCGAAACCAGAATATTTCTCGGTGATAAATGGTGTCAATTGACTTTATTTATCTTCTAATGAAAAAGCTGTTGCATGCACACAAATTAATCTAAGTTAATGCGCAGAACATGGTTATTGGTTATGTAACAGAATTTCCAGCCTTTCAGAAAACTGTTTAATACAGCATTCTCACTTTCTATTTCTTGTATGCATGTATTGATTAATGCTATTCATGGATTGAATTCGCTCTTGATTCACATCGCAAATGAATATATAAGTGATATAAAACTTTGCAGATGGTCTTTTACAAAGTTACAAGTTATCTATAATTGATCAAAATGCTTCGAAAGTTCGTACAGATGAATGGATACTGATTTAATATTTTTTCTATGTCCAAAGTATTTTTAATAGAAAACATGCTCAGTTAGTAAAATGATATTAAAATTTTTATCGTTGGGAATATCACTTATTGAATAATCCACAAATACATTCTGAAAAAAAAGGCTTTTTTCCTCCGCGACTTTTATTTTCTATACAAATCGTCACATTTAACTAAATAACGTTCATTAAAGGGGATTTAAACTATTTTTGTTGCTTTTAAATCCATTAAAACATAGTTTTAAGATATGATATCAGTAAAAACACAATTCTTACACTATGGCTCAAAATTGCTTAGCTCCGTCCCAACATAGCCTTCGTATTGCTTCAGAACGGGACAGCAATCTAACTGAAGTAAAGTTTTTGAGTTATAATTTTTTCAGAGACAGTCATAGTTCTAAAAATGATTGTTTTCAACACCAGGCAGGTCCAAAACGTCAAATCTCAAGGCTGAATATTTTGACGATTACTATTATTTCCCTTTGTATAATTCGTACATACTAAAGTAGAAAAGAAGTGCGAATAAAACCTAAATTTTTATATTCTTTCAACTACTTTCTTTAACAAATAGATCTCTACAGAACATCAATATCCATTCACTTTTATTTTGACGAAATCTTCTTTTTTTTATCATAATTCGTCAAAAAATGAAATGCGAATTATGACGATTAGAAGTATAATACTCAAGGAAATTATCCTTTTCGATCGACATAAAAGGTATTGATGCTTCATCAATGTTTATTCTAATTTATATGTTCAAGAAGCATAAAGGCATTCGCACACACACAAAAAAATTGAACGTCAAAATTTGCTTTCTTAATTTTGGGATAAATAAACTTTAACATAAGCTCTTCCATTTTTTCGGCTCGATACTAACTTTTTGATATTTTCTTTTTAAAATAAAAGAAAGAAGTGAAAGGTTGTAGCATTTACGAAACTAATTTTTTCTCCTGACAAACGCGCTGTCATCTAATTCGCAGGTTCCTTTACCCTTCGAATGCAGTAAAAAAATCTCGCTTCCTTACTTTAGAGGAATTGAATTATGGGTTCTTCCTTTCTCTGCTGTGAACGAAAGTCCTTACTTCAATCACTTGCCGGAAAAAGCTGTCACAGCATTGCAGAAAGGATATTTACAAAATTTTCGTAATCGAAAAAGCGGCCTCAATTCTGCTGTCCAGGTTTCTTCCTTTATTTTAAGGGGATCTGTGCTTAAATGAGAAGAGGGTTCTTATGTTTTTTGACGTAAGCTGAAACTCATTTAAACTTTTTGCAGTTTTTCGAAATATAAATTTGCCGATAATTAAGTTAGAAAGTTTGGTTTTCCTTGAAATGATGCAGAAAATAAGCTGAAATGTAGCATTTTAATTAATGAATCTAATTCGAAAGGAAAACAAATATCACGCGCACTCACACACACAAGAATATCATGGAATATTGCTAGTCCGGAGGAGGAATAACCCAATTATATATATAGAGAGAGACTCCTCTAATCGTGGCCCAATAGTTAATATTTAAATCGTTAGGTATAGTCATACACTTCCAATTGAAAAATGCTGTAAATGTCGTAACAAATTATATTTTATATTGTTCAAGTAAATTAATATAATACTGAAGAAATTATGAAGTCTAATTTTTATACAGTCCCCCGGTCCAATTAGACATATATTGTAAAATATTTTTGATGTACTAACATATTAAACAAAAAAAAAAGCTCCACTTTTCTGCGTCTAAAACTGACCGAATTAGAAAGCTTTGTATATCACTATTTTAGACTTTTTTTGTTTAAAATAAACTTAGACTTTTCTGTTTAGAATGTTCGAGTGTCAAGAATATTTTATTAAATGTTACTGACAAGACCGGGTGTTTGTATGTAAATATAGACTTCAGAATTCCTTCAGTAATATATTTATTGACTCGAACAATGTCTATAAAAAGCAGAGAATACATGTCTCTCTTTTTGTCTGTCACAAGAACCGCTCCTAAACAGTGAATAGTAGCGACGTAAAATGCGCACATGCCATTCTGGGGTCCATTCCTAGGTCAACTGTACTATTTTCAAGCTTCAAAATTAATTACTTCTTAAGATTTTTAATTATATAACAAAAATTTAAACAATTTTTGACGTTTTCGCTCTGTTTTTCGCCAATAACTTCTGAAATAATTACTGCACGAAAATGAGTTTTATACCATCTTAAAGATCAGAACATTATATTTTTAATGATGCTGTCGATTATAAATGCAGTACAATTTTTTCTCCAATTTTAATAATCATTTCAAAATTCATTTGAAACACAATTTGTAACAATGCTTTCTAATGTGGTAATTACATTCAAACCCATTTTATTGTTTCATTAAATCCTTCATTCACGTGAGTTTGCCACTGTTAAAGTTATGACAAAAATATTGCTTTTACATCAACTCCAAGGCTGAGTTTTTATTTCCACTTTTATTTCAAAGCATACACACCTTTTGATATGGAAGCACAGTAATCCAATGATGTGGTGTTCCGTTTAATTTTCACAAAATTTGAATGATCCTAATGAGTAAGTAAATTAATTCAAGGGTACTGAGACCAATTCCTACCGAATGGAGAAGACCTAAGGAGGAAAAGAAAGAAAACCATGCAATGTGTTTCAGGTCGGGCGCTCACAAACCCCAAAAAGAAAAGAATGGTATTTCGGGTCGTGGCATTAAAATCTATATTATGGAGACATTCGTGTTGTCGCTGTAGCAATGATGGGGAGGGAAAAATAGTATTCCAAGGGTTGATATACTTCCACCAGGGGGTTCAGAGCACGAGCAGAAGAAGACAAGAGAGGTTTAGGTGCTAGCCGAGGGGTCAGACGACACGGGAGAGGGCGAGCGAGAATCAAAGACAGAGCTGCAGCGAATAATGTTTAATTAATTTTAAAGTGTTATAACTACTTAGACTTGAAAACAATTTTAACCCGACTAACGCCTGGTATATCGGCTAATAAAATGTAATCTAAAATACCTTACGTATCTACGGATTCAAAGATAGATATGCCTAAGTTGCAGATTATTCCAGTTTCTCTCTTTCTTTCCTCTTTGCTTTTTCATCTGTTATAAGGGAGAACTAAATTGCAAATCCTTTCGAAGGATGAAATATTTTTCTGATGCAATTTTAGGACTTTCTTTGTTTGTTTTTTTCCTCATTTCCATCGAATGGAATTTAAGCAAACTTCTGATTCCCGCTGAGTTTATCTAAAATAAATTTCGTCGTCCGAAGTCATTCTGATTTTTTTATGTTCGTTGTTATCTTTCTGAAAATGTACTATTCAGCAAGGGAAATTCAACCGATTGCTTTAAATTGTGAAAAACGTGTTATCAGTGTTGTATCGTATTGCTTTCACATACAAATAAATAATTATTATTTTAATGTATTTCTACGCAAGCTGAAATTTTTTTGTTTACTTCTGAGGTGGAATTAAAGCATGTTTTGTTTGATAATCATAATATAAATATTAATTTATAAATCAAGATAATGAATATTTTTCCACTTAAATTGGTATGCATTTCTGCCAGTGGTATTTTTTACGTATATAGTAGAGTAAGGCCTTTATATATACGTATTTATGTACTAATATTTTTTATATACGTATTTATATCTTTTGTATGTTTACTGTGAATGAAACACACCCAGAAGGGGGAATAATTTAATTTTTCTGAATGCTGTTGGCGGAAATGAAATATATTAAAAAAATATGTCTTTCTGCATCACGAAATTATATAAATGCCTATAAAAATTATGAATAAAAGAATAATTCCATTCTTTTTTTCGCTATAAAATACCTTTTTTACAGAAGGAAAATTTTTCACATAAAAGTCTGGAACAATGTATATCTTTCTATTGTACTTTCTTACATTCACTATCAGGTTTACCTATTAGAGTCGCATATATAAAATTGCTTTAATTCGCTTTTATTTAACTTGAATCCTTTCATGATTGTGAATTTCCTGTTAATAAAGATGGAATCGGACAACTGATTGTCCAGCCACTTCCTGACGTTCGACAGTTCTGAAATTCTGCACAGTTGTGTTTTTTTTCAGGAGAGTACAATATTTTAATATATTTAAAAGTTAATTATCATTTAATTGCTTTATTTTTATTTGATTCCATACGAGAGAGGCTATCTGTTTGTGATTTTGAAAAAAAAAATCAGTTACATAATTCCATAATAATTATGACATTGAATTATAAAATAAATTTAGGAATGCAACGTAAAACTTTTTTATCAAAATCTTTCGATGAATTTATCGGGATTGATAAATACATCAATTATTCATCACAAATGACTGACATTAGAGAAGCTACGCAATACACTTCACTCTAATGTTCAGGTGCAGTTCCATAGCGATTAGAATTCCGAACTAAGTAAACTTGACGTTCGTCTAGAAATCGCTGATTAAATCGACCTCGCAATTAAACTAGGATCAGATCCCTTACAAACCTCTTAATTTATACATTGTCTACCTATTGTCTTAATAATTGAGATAAAACTTCGAGAGGCTCAAGTTGCCATTAATAAATTGTTTGAAGAATGGCGCAATGGGTTTTCTAACTTTCAATGATGCTCTGTCATTTCTAAGTTTCTTAATACTAAAAAGTTGAGAACCGTTGTTTTAGAGAAATTTTTTCTACTTTCAAAGTTTATAGGTCGATTATTGCACAATATATAGTCCTACACACTATATCCTTTACGTGATTATTAGGGCGATTGCCTATTAGAAACGCCTGACATTGCAGAATCTACGCAATGCATTTCATTGCACCGTTCAGGTGCTCTTCCATGGAGATTAGAACTCCGAACTAAGTAAACATAGTATCTCTCTATAAATCAGCGACTAAATCGAAGGCATCCTTTAACTGAAATCAAATCCCTTGCAAACTTCTTAATGCATCCATTATCTGCCTTCTGTCTTAATCGATAATATATCAAATAGAACTTAGAGAGGCGTATTGTTCCTTTTGATAAATTATCTGAAAATTGGCATATAAATTCAAGGTACACAAACTTTTAGTGGATTCTTATTATTTTAAGCATACCATTGCTATTCCTACAACATCCTCAAGTGATTATTATAGCAATTACTGATCATCAATGTCTGGCATTTCAGGAGCTACACAATGTATTTCACTCTGCTGTTCAGGTGGCCTTCCTTGGAGATTAGAATTCCGAACTCTGTGAGCATGGTATTTGTCTATACATCATTCGGTTAATTCCAAGGCCTCGGTTAACTGGAATCAAATCCCTTACAAGACTCTTAATGTGCCCATTATCTATTGTCTCAATCGAGAGGCTCATTGTTGCGAATAATAAAGTCTCAGGATATTGAACATAATGTTAGGGCACTCTAACTTTTAGAGAGGTCTTGATATTTCTAAACTTTGATAAAAAAAAGTATTAATTTTGTTACAAGAAGTGTTTTATTTGTTAGTTCAAATAGCAATTTTGAGCCAGCTACACTTTATTAAAGGTACAGTAAAACCCCGGTAGAACTGAAAAGAGAGAAGCCATTTCGGAAAAATATTTTTTATGTTAAGCTATGAACGTCTATTATTACTTTGTATCTAATTACAGTATGTAATTCTGAGATGTTTTTAGTGTAAAACGGATTCAAAACTTCCTTTTGATACTACCTTTATGTTAGTTAACCCTCCGTCAGGCGCAATATTTGCACCGGCGAGTTCGGGTGCAATGAGCTTGACAGGCAAAGGTGAACAATATCGTTGTTGCACTTACTCAAACCTATAATCGAAATGGTCACCAATCTCAAACTAAACAGTAGGGCTGTCGGACTTCAGCAAGAGCAGAGGAAGAATAGAAACAGAAGCTCAATCACAAACCATCTTAATTCCACAGCACAAGTCCTATACACTCTCAACAACAATAATGAAACGCGAGTTTATATATGAGAAGGACGTAACACACTGCCCTCTATCGGACAAAACATAAAATATTTAACAATCGTAATTGATATTGTTATACGCTTTAATTTTAATTTTAGCATTTTAATGTTAATCGTTGGCCTTCTTGATCAGACTTAAGGAAACAGTAATTTTTGTGTGGATACGTCATTAGTTGCAAATTGTAAGATGAAAGAAGCATTAAGATGGTCTGCGGGCGTGCTCACTACGAAAAGCTTTTAATATTCTGCTGTAATTTTCAAGTAAATATTATTTTCATTTGTAAGAAAATAGCAAAGATTTGAACTATTAATGTGGATGTTTTAATTGCTCTTGTGCGTTTAAAAAAATATATGTAGTATATAAGACTTTTCAATTTATTATTATTTAAGTTATGTGGCGTCTTCATCACCTACGTCACTTTATAAAATTTGTAAAAGTGATCACGCCGCCTTTTTTGTGACGTCGGTGATCTAGCCAATGGTGAAGAGACAGTGTCAGGTAGACAGGCATTTAATGGCTCTCGCGCAAGTGTTCCTCTCTTCTTTTGCATCCTGCCACTGCTCATGGTAAATTGACTTAGCATTATTTTCAAATAATCTTTATTGTTAAAATATTAAATTTTTTGAGTTTTTTTAAGCTGCATCCTTGTTTTTGCATTGTCTTTACACACGCATTTGTCACTTGATACTTTAAACATTTCTGGGCAAATGTAATTTGGTAATTATGTGAACTGTGGAGTCCTCTCTCCATAACCACCGACCACCACTTTTTCATTCTTTCGATGGCGAAATTTCGTATTGATTCTGTTCTCCATTTTGTCAAATTATTATACTATGTTTTGATGTGGGTCATTGATTACTTTGTGGTGTGGGTCGTTCATTACTTTTGAGTCTGCTATGCTTCCCTGAAGGTATAATCTATTTCGTGACATATCAATTTTTATGTGGATACGACATTAGTAGCAAGTAAGGTGAAAAAGGCATTAACCATCCGTTAGTAGCGCGGGGTACAGGTGTCCCCCATTAGTTTTCAAAACGCTGTGCTTCCAATTTCATTCATTGTATAGAGATTACACTTTCAGTACTTCTCCTTGAAATACTCAGGAACAATATCACACTGTCATTCAAGTTCAAAATGTTAGTGCACGGGAGATAAGAGAACAGATAGACACATGTAGGTCTCACCGCGAGCCTAAACATGAAATAGGAATTTGCGGTTTGTCGTTTTTCTTCTTTCGCTGGTTTTGGAATAACATTTACTTTCTTAGCGACTTATTATGCTTCCCGGGTGAAATTCTGGCGCTTTGCTTCGTTTAATATTTATTTTTTTATATATATTTATTGACTTTCTGTTAATTTAATTCTAAAAAAATAGTAGAACTAGAGATTAACAACGGATAATTGGTTTTCTAGATCCGAATTTTCCAAAAAGCTTTTAAAAGGGATCTAAAATAATTTATGTAGATGCAATTAATTTAAATATACGGGAATTATTCAAAGAATTTATACCATATAAGAAACGAGAAGTAAAGTCGTGAATATTTGGCTACGTTTGTATCATAATTATTTACCATGAACTTTTCATTTTCTATTGACGACAGAGACGATATCAAAAGAATCTCCTGAATACGAGAGAAATGATGTCTCTAGAAATAAAGACATTGTAAAAATAAATAACAAACTTATTCAGATTCAGAGATAGCCACTTTTGGGAATAACAAAAACATACAGAACTATATCAAATGACGCAATTCAGGTCTTGAGTGGATGTCCGCCTTTGGACCTAAATATTAGAATTGAAAATGACATGGCTAGGCAAATAAGAAGGAACAAATTAAATAAAATAATTGATGACAAGATAAGTTTTGAATAAGAAAAATGAATTCAACCATGGAAATTCTGAAAATCGACTGGAATTACAACATGGAGGAAATGAAGGGCCTGATGATTTTTACTGATGATTCTAAAATGGACGGAAGAGTTGGTTGTGCATTTCTAGTATTTTATAATAAAACAGAACTAGACTATAGAAAATTTAGACTAAATGAATCGAGCACAGTATTTATGGCTGAAGTGATTGCAATTCAACAGGCAGTTCAGTATGTCAAAGCAAATGACCTAGGACAAGTAAATATAATCAGTGACTCCAGGTCAGCACTTATGGCATTAAGTGCTGTAGAAGAAGCCAGAGATATAATCAATAATATAAAAGAATACAAGGGAAAAATAACCTTGACTTGGATTAGAGCACACATGGGGAATTTTGGGAATGAACGTGCAGATCAATTAGCCAAGAAGGCAACATTGATTTCAAATGAAACAATTAGTTTTGTTCCCACTAGAAACCAGATAAAAAATGAAAGAAATAAAATTATAAAGGACCTGTGGCAAAATCGTTGGAATGATTCAAAAAATGCGCGATGGACCAAAAACCTAATAGATAAAGTTAACGTTGATAGACTATATGACGATTTCTACATAAATCAAATTTTGACGGCACATGGAATTTTTAGAGAACATCAGGTTAGATTATTCGAAAAAACGTCGTTATGTTCATGCGGTCAAGAAACGGGATCTGTTCTTCACGTAATTAAAGAGCGCGAAATTTGGACATCATGCAGAAAAAACTAGCCTAGTGGATGGCAATTAATGAGTTTAAAAGACTTGATAAATAATGCCGATATTCGTATCTCATTGCGAGGACTTCTTCACGAACTGTTAATTAAAGAATTAGACTTATTGTCGTCGTTCAGTGAAACTGATGTTTCCCGTCACTAAAAAAAAGAAGAGAAAAATATTGTAAAATAAGATGTATCACATTTTTCCTGCACGATCTAGGCCAGGGCGGGGTAATCTAATCTGTATGTCTTTAGAAATGCTTGTCATTGGATTATGGTTCTTTCTTCAAATCTTTGAAACAACTCAATATGAACGCTTTTGTAATTATTTTCAAACACAATAAAATCGATAAGAATATGAAACGACTTGATTCCCTCAAAAATTTCAGTTTCATATTTATTTTACTTCAAATTTCATGCAGAGCTGTCCATTTCCCGCCTTCCGATGGAATAAAAAGAACAGAAAATCTTATATTAAGAATCAACGGTACAGGATCAAAAAACAATAAAGTGAATGAGTAATAAAGGTACATGCAAATATTTTGGAAGAAATAGTGACAACACTAACCAAAAATACGGTAAAAACGACCATGATTGAGCTTGTAGTAAGCATTTATAAGAAGTATATGTAAAATGTTGTGATTTTTCATGGTGTTTTTGTAATCTCTATAAAAATATTCAAAATAGTCATCTAAAATTACTTATTCTCTTTTTTGCATTTCTTAGATGTTTATTCTTTAATTTTCAGCTGAAATGTCTTTTCTCAGAAGAAAACATTTGTAGGAAAAAGGAAGAGAAAATGGGGGACATATGTGCCCCGCGCGTATAACTGGGTAACAAAATTTCGCGCGCCTAACGGAGGGTTAAGATTGTTTGGGAGCATGCTCATTTATTTTTATTTGAATTATGTCCTGTATATTTTTATTGTATTATGCCTTTAAAACAAACTCAAACATACACTGTCCTGAGGACAATAAACTGCTCTTGTAATAATAAAATAAACCTCCTAAACAAATGTTCGAAAGTAAATATGCAATAAAATTTGTCGAGTTCCTAACCTTGACTCCTGAATTATGCAGGAAGAGAAATATCCTTGAAACTGAGGGGAAAATGTGGAGAATATGTTTACAAAGAAGTCAGTTCACATGGCATCAGAAATATTTTTAAAATGTAAAATTACATGTAATTTAACGTCTACTGTTTATTATTCTACTCAAAAGTGTGAAGTCATGTGACAGCGTAGCTTTAAACACAGGCATCTTAAGGAATCTGACAACACGCTGTAACATTCTGCTACAAGGTACTAATAGTATTCCAAAAAAATTGACGCATCACATGCAATTGACCGAACGAAGTGAGATCCTGTTTCAACTCGACGAATCGGCATTTCGTCTGTAAATTTGTTTATTACGCAGTTACGAGCAAACGAGCAACGAATTTGGCATGAATATTCTATGAAGTCATTAAAAACGAAAAATATATATAAGGATTTTAATTTTTTTTAATTCCTTTTCAAGATGGTGGTTGTTTTAATAGTTTCAATGTTTGTCGGGTCAGTGATGATTTTGGCACTATTAAATATTTGAGTCAATTTGGTAATTAGTTTAGTTATATTTACGCCCCGTTTTTTTGAAGCAACACGAGGGCTCTTTTGGGACGGACCTCGTAATTTTGAACCACGGTCGGATGACGAGGACGACACCAGAGATGCCCCCCCCCCCTCTTTACAAACTTCCGCACGGGTGGGAATTCCTAGAAACGAATTGGAAGACCAACCAGCCAAATTGGCTATAACATTCGATGAGGAACTTTTCATTCCTGCACCCTACTCCCACATCAAATGCCTCCTAAAGAATTACATAGTAAAAAAATGGAATGAATGTTGGAATAGCTATGATTCATCCTCGGGAATTAGGGTGAGAGGCTACATTAATCAAGTAAGCCCCAAGTTTTTAATATATAATAAGTTTTTAATATATATTCTCAGTGGGCATGGTCCATTCCCATCTTACCTTCATCGCTTTAAATTCTTAGACTCTCCACACTGCATCTGCGGAATGCTGGGCGATGCAGATCATTATATCTTCTCCTGCTCCCTCACCAAAGAGTTCCATCTAGTTAAACCCACAGACGCACACAAAAAAGCGTGATTTAACCATCTCTTAACAAATAGACAGGCTGTCACCGAAATGGAAGGCGCTTTCAGGACCAGCAGGAACATTTGCCATACACTGACCCAGGAGAGAGACCATAACTGACTCCAAGGATGTCATGAGGAGTCCGTGTTACTTTTATCTTATCATATTGAAGGATTGCTCTTACTCTTTTTATTTTTTACCAGTTTACCAGGACTTTTTACTTGACATCTCCTCTCATGATTGGTTTTTATTTCACACTTTTTACAGTTCCGCTTTCTGTCCTCCTGACTTCCCGCCTGTTGAGTCTTTTTTTATTATTTACATATTTTGAGCTTTTTAAGAAATACTTCTTATTTTTTATTTATTCATTTTTGCACAGGATGACTCAGCTTTATAGACTTATAGGGGTTTCCGCTATCCACTTGTATTTGCGTTTTTAAGCTTATTGTACCCAGTCGCTTCCTTGGTGTGGGATTCTCTCGACGCCCTAGGGCAGCTATTGGTCCATGAGCTCCGAAAATAGATGCCTGTTCCAATTCCCGAGTCTATCCGCAGTTCTGGAAACCTGTTGCCGCGTAGTCAATGCCCTAACGGTTGTTTGGATTTTTTTAGGAGGGATGGGGCTATGACTACTATTTTTTGACCTTGATTTTATTTTTAGACTACAAAAGTTTAATCCTTATCCTCCCTCTTTGGCCGTTTTCATCCTGTATAGGACTTAAAAGCAATTTTTAACTTGTCCAGCTTCTACTCAAACAAACATTATGTAATTGATGAATAGATATTCCCGGGTACGCGGGACGTCGATTGCCGATGACTGACGGAATTTCTTCCTTTCTATCTCAGAAGTAATTTTAAAAAATTAATGGATTTTAATTCAATGTTTTGTACAGTTTTTATCTGTGTTTTGCGTGTCGTTTGATTTGTAGTGTTTGTGTGTGTGTTTTCTTTTTACATTATGGGGTTTCAATCTTTGACTTAATTATATAACTGATTATATACTGCCTTTTCTATGTTTATTTCTTTTTCAATACTTATACATTTTTACTGTTCCTTGCTTGCCCGAGCAGTTTTGAAACTTATTGCGTTAGGGATGTTTTTATATTTTAAATGAAAAGAAAGCGCCTTCATTTTGCCATTCTTTATTTTGTGAGTATCATTCGCCACACTTGGTGATTGAGTACATGCAAATCAAACTATTCTTTCCCCAACGAGGTGGGTCGAACCATGTTTATACTCCCAGCTCTCTTGTATTTAAAAATACTGCCCCTGTTCGAGCAATGCCTATATCATTCTATTGTACCTAATAAATCCCGTCCTCCATATGCTGGTGGGGTGGCTCTTCCGCCCTTGCACCCTTTTTTGGGTAGGCCGGGCCAGTGTGGGTATTTTTGCACCCCTCCAGCGAGAGGACATTTGGCCCCGACGGATTTAGCGTGCACCAAACCCACCTACACGGCGATTCTTCGGTAGAATAGGGTTTCGAACCTGGAACCCTCCGGCCCCGAGGTCAAGACGAGGCCACCGCGGCCTCAGTCATTTTGGTAAATGCTATATATTTAATTGCCATTTTGTTAATACTCATTAAAACAGACATTTAATTGTTATTTTATGAGCACTGATAAAAGTAGTCGCTTGTGTGAATAGTTCACATTCGAAACCAGCGGGAGTGGCCTCCCCTAAACTTTCTCGTATACTTTTCAAACATTTGCCATTTCCCTTCCCCCTGCGTTGATAAAAAGTTCGAACCAACTGTAACCCAGAATGCAATGACTATCAGAAGGTTTTTCATTATTGATTATAGTGCTAGTAAAATATTGAGGTGAAGAATCATATTCAAAAAGATACGTATGTATTAAAACTTCGCAATATTTATTTTTTTTTATCAAACTCTAGCAATGCAAGTTCCGAGTGCGGAGAAGAAAACGGGAGAATAAATTGCGCATGCGCAGAGATTGCTTCCAATACGCAAGTAAAACGAGACGCCCTAAATGTTTGCTTCCTTACAAAATCTCGTCGTCAGAATTGGTTTTTGGCAAACTGTCAAGTTTTCGGAGTATCCCTTCTTTGCACAGGCATTTACGCATGCGCATGGAGTTGAACAAGTATGCTATTATACAGACCGACAGACAGTCAGCCCGTTGACGGATTTGGCCCAAAATTTTATACGGACCTACATTCATGACGATAAAGCAGTGTACCAAATTTTATTCATATAACTACTCAGGTTTTTGAGTTATAGTGTTCGGGCATACAGACAGACGGACTTCCCGTAGACGGATTTTGTGCAAAATTTGATAGAAACCTGCAAATCGTGTGTAAAGATCACATACTAAATTTCAGCACAGTAGCTTTAATAGTTTTCTAGTTATCGTGTTCACAGACAGACAGACAGACACACACACAGACAGACATAATTCCAAAATTGTGTTTTTCGGACTCAGGGAGGTCTAAAACGTGGAGAGTTCGAATTTTTTGACGATTACAATACTTTCTCTTTGTATACTTCGTATACGAGAATGTAAAAAATGGCTAAACCTAATGGCGGCGACGTGCAAACATTCTTAATATTTAATTATTGGTTTACTGGAGGATAAATTCCTTAAGGCTACCAGGGACCTTCAAAATCATTTTTTTAAGTTTAAGGCATTAATATGATCACTATATAAGACAAAACACAAAATTTTACTCCAATACATTTACTTCTGAATTATGGGTATAAATGTAATTTTTAATAACAATTAATGGCCTGTATGGTAATTGTTCCAGGCATTTCAAATTTTGTTCAAATTTCATGACACGTCATAAAAGTATAAAGACACATAAGGTAAAGAATTTTTGGCATTCATAAAGAAATTATTTGTTATTAAAATGTAAATATTTTCTTCCATATCAAATATTGGGAATGATTCTTTTTCGAAAATCAATAGTATCGAGTTATTATTTGTATTCATTTTGAAATTTCTTCCTGAAACATAAAAAGTAATCCCAATTTTTGTTTGAAAAGGGTTAGAGTAACTAATTAAAAAAATTAAAATGATTTCGAGTAATTTTGGAACGCCTGGAACATTTATCAGAAAGTCTATTGATTGTTATTAAAAATTACATTTATTCCCATAACTCCGAAATAAATAAATATATTGCAATGAAATTTTGTTTGTCGTCTTGTATAGTGCTCTTATTAATGCCTGAAAAATTTCAAATTGATTAATTGAAAATTTAAAAAACTGTTATTGAAGGTCCCTGGTCGCCTTAATACCTCTTCCAAAGCCTAAAGCCGAGACAACTCCAAAATGCTTTGGTATACCATATTATGATAAACTGCTGTTGCAAATAAAAAACTTCAAAATTTTGCTATTTTGCCAATTAATTTATGAAGTTAAGGGTGGTAAATATACTTACCAATGATAACAAATTCTGAAACTGTTAGGTCAAACTGGAAGTGCTTACTAACCACTGAACATTAAGAGGAAAATATCTTGGTACATTCACTGGTAACTATATTTACCACTTAATTTTAGGGAATTTAAAACAATTTTCTGGAATTTTTGGCACAAGGTAAGGGAATTTCTGAGAATTTGAAATAAGTACTTCATTAAACTAAATTTGGAACTTTATCAGGGCGAAGTGTTGCATAACAGAAAAGAAAATTGTTATATCCAATTATAACTTTACTTACAAGATTTTATCCATTCATTTTGCAGAGAAACAAATTTAAAAAATAAAAACCAACAACATGCAAATATTTGATGCTTAAGATTAGTTGTGTGAAATTCTGTTGAAATATGCTAATTCGAATTCTGTCGAAGCTGCCCTTTTTCCCCAAGGCTCATGGACCTGATATAGCTCTGCTGATCTTCGGGGATCATCATCAACAACAACAACAAATATCATTAATAGGAAAGTCTTGAATTTGAAGAAAGGACAACTACATGAGAGTGAAGAAATTAAAATTGAATTTAAATTAAATATATTGAATTAAAAATATTAATAATTAGATGTAATCATATTTTAGACATAAGGAACACAATACAAACTTGTTTATTTGCTAAGAAAATCTTCGCGAATTGAAATTCAAAGACAAACCTAGAATTGAATGTCGTTTCTAAAATATTCGCACCGTGAACGGAAGGTGGTGTATTTTCTTACCACTTTTGAGTCTGATTATAATTAAACAATGTTATGACATTGTTTAATGCAATACGATTATACAATTAATGTTTTTCTGGACTATTCTTGGCACACAGATGTAAAACATCTTTTCAGGGTATCAGTAGAAATCTGTCATAAGTGATAAGTATGTATACCAGAGGTAAGTATGCACAAGGTTAAGGTGGTTGAGGGCTTAGATAAAGCTTCTGGAGGAGAAACATGAAAGTTTCCAAGTCAATGGAAGAGAAGTTTCGAAGTCCCTTTCGAACAACCGTGCGTGCTTACCCGTTTTCATCTTTCCTTATCAGAAACAAATCCTTAGGGTGATGAAATGAAACAGAACAGTTAAACTACCTGCTGCATGATTCGAGGACAGAAAAATTAATTCCACGGGAATAGTGATAAAACCACAAACCTCTTAGTCATACATACATAACACAGAACACCAGTACATATTGTTTATGGCATCTGGAATAAGAATGACTGATAATGTAAGTTAGAGAAACTTATATACATTTTTATTTAACAGATAGATAGGCATGGACATCAGACTCAAGATGCCCATAAAAATATTGTTCACTATTTAGATTTTCTTGCTAGAAAACAGTTCATTAATACCTTTTAAAGAGGGAAAAAACCTTCTTGGTTCGCAGAGAGTCCTAAAAAGTTTAAATTCGAAATCATCTCGTATACAAACGAGAAACACTTCTACTGGTGTATCATTTGCAATAGCATATATACAGAATAAAATTCTCCTGGCTCACCATCTGTACCAGCATCTATACGGAAAAGGAATTATACTGTTGCATCATATATACCGTCATCTATACAGAAAAAATTTCATCTGCATCATTGCTATACACAAAGTCAATTCAGCTTTTATATCATCTTCACCAACATCTAAACATATAATATTGTCCACTATTTAGATTTTCTTGCTAGAAAACAATTCATTAATACCTTTTAAAGAGGGAAAAAACCTTCTTGGTTCGAAGAGAGTCCTAAAAAGTTTAAATTCGAAATCATCTCGTATACAAACGAGAAACACTTCTACTGGTGTATCATTTGCAATAGCATATATACAGAATAAAATTCTCCTGGCTCACCATCTGTACCAGCATCTATACGGAAAAGAAATTATACTGTTGCATCATATATACCGTCACCTATACAGAAAAAATTTGCATCTGCATCATTGCTATACACAAAGTCAATTCAGCTTTTATATCATCTTCACCAACATCTAAACATAAATGAAAATGGACTGTTACACTGTCTGCACCATTGCCTATACAGAAAGAAACCATCTGCACCATCATTTACACAGAAAATAATTCTACAGGTATACTATCTGCACTAGCAACTACACATAAAAAAATTTCTACTGATATACCGTCTAAACCAGTGCTTATAAGAAAAAAGACATTCGAACGTTCTATCATTTGTATTTCCTGTACGGAAAAAATTTAAATAAACAAGACTTTAAAATTTAGAGGATATCTAAAGATATTTAAATGGAGAACATCATTCCAAAAACTTCTAGGAAACGAATCTCAACAGTTAAATATAAATACGATGGATTCAAATCTTTACTTCTTCCTTGAATTCTTTTGGATTCAAAATAAGGAAAGTGTTGTGTCTGATGCATATTTTTTAAGACGAGGCTTTTATTCTCAACAGACCAGCAAAAAGCATTTCAAAAATGTTTTAAGAAAGAGCTACATAAGATCTAAGATTTTTCTAAATGTTTCAGAGAAAAGCTAGAAATACTCGCCTGATGCATGTTAAGATAAAACTTTGAAAGAACTTTCCACAAAAACTGCTTTTATTGTTCTTTAGCGTTGGTCTCAACACATTCTAACATAAACAACTTTCGAAATGTTCATGTTGGATTTTTATTTCGCGAACCATATCTTTTCTCTTAAAAGCACGATATTTTTTATAATTTTTTTAAAACTGTTTCTCCTATATTTACTCTATAAACAGGGTGATTACTCCAATCTATTGAAGCCCGAGTAACAAGTTAATGAGACAGCAAAATTCATGAATTTGGCATCTAGATACAGTAAATTGGGTTAGCGCTACATCATAAGGTACTTTTCAGCGGCCTCTAGCGGTAAATTCTAGAATTAATATTCAAATCTCCAAAACTATAGGAAAAATGGCAATTATTCAAATACAAAGTTATGGAGCATCATCGATTTAATACAAAAAAGACAACTTTTACATATGATTATCAAGAACAGATCATTAACGCTCGTTTGTTTGTTCGCGGGCAGTTCGAAACTTTAATACATGTTTTATTAGTCGTGAAAGAGATACAACAATATCTGAATTGATAGTTAAAATTCTTGTTATTTTCTTTCTTGTGAGAATATCTTTTACATGAAAATGTTTCGGATGACTGCCCAGAAACGGCCACAGTTCTTTGTTCCTTTATAGAGTACACCTATTACTAGCAAATAAGGATTCCATCCAAGCCAAAAATGCTTATCTTTTGCAAAAAAAACAGCTTATGAACAATTTCTTTCTATAAGACTACCGCTATTCTAATTATAAATAAAAGATTAAAATTGTAAAATTAAATAATTCTGCCATTTTCAACCGTTTTGTTTTAACTTTACCTGTTTCATGTTTGTAAAGATGAAAATTTTCACCCATTGGAAGTTTCACTCACTTCCTGTTGTGTTTGATGCTTTAAATTGTGTACACTTGTGCACTTCCGATTACAACACACTATTTTAATTTTTCAGAATTTGATTATCAGTTAATCATTGATTAAATTAAATTTTGATTCCGTAGCAGTTGCCACCTGGAATAGAATTTGAAAAACAATGGATCTACAGATTCTAAGACCGACAATAATTAAAATAAGTAATTTTTGCTGCTTAGCACACTAATAAAAGTGTTTTTTAAATCTTTTTAATTAAATTATTCAACGTTTGTCGAAGCTGTAAACTCCATTTTCCAATTGCTACGCTTTTACAGGAGATTCATGTAAGAAAACATTGCATTCTCAGAATGCATAGAAAGTGATGTTTAGAAATAATGAATAGCTCCATATTGCTGAAAAATGAAACCGCTATTGACAGCTTTTGAAAGCATTTTTCCGTTAAGAGAAGTTGTCCACTTTCGTAAACAATTTGTAAGGAAATGTAAAGTTTCTCCGAAAATGTTAATACTTAAATTTCATTTGCCGTATAACTTAAGATGGATGTGCGTTCTTTAAGTCTTAATTCAGTCAGTTTTGGAAAAATGACCGAAGAAATATTCAAATGAAGAATGTATAAGGAATGCTTAGCTTTTATTTATTTGTTTATTTCTAGGTTCTATAAATAACTATCTTGATTCAAGCTACGTTGTCCTCGTGTATGTTAAATTAATTCTTTTGAGTCACTGGATATTTGAAAACATGTTTTTAAACAAAATGCTTTTATCTCATTTAGATTTATTTTTGTTATCTTACTAGAATTATAAAACGTTTAGTTTGAAATCGGTGTATTTAACTTGCTGTTTATTAACCCTTTCGCCTCTAACGGGCATATACGTCCCGTACATCACATTTTATTCCCTATTGGTAAATAAATCCCACTTTTACGTGGATGTTTATATTTTCAGTGTTCTTAAGGAATTAGGGAATAAAATTATGATTAAAGAAACTTGGAAACACTCTCAGATTGCAAATGGCGGACTTATGTTTTTGAACACGCACATTATTCAACTTGGTCTGGTTTTTTTCCTTTCTTTTTCCTTTTTTCTGTTCTCTCGGTCTGTTCTTTTTTATTTTACAGTAAATACAACTATATTCATGCCATACTAAGAGTAAAATAGTTCTTACTGTTACTCATTACTTATTAAGTAAATATTACTTGTTAAGTAATAATTTAACCTTTTTAATATCAGATTTAAGAAATTTTGAATAAATTCTTTTTGTGGGACATATCGTCCCAATCATATTTAACAGTGGGACAATATAATCCATCAGTGATCAAATTACTGCAAGATTATTGTTACGAAGCTGTAAAATTGTTTCCCTGACATGCTAATCATACGGCAGGAATGAGAGTTTTACTTTTGTTTTACTTAAATAGTCCCAGCCGACTATACGATTGGGACATAATGTCCCAGGAGATTCCTAGGAAACAGGAAAAGTGAAAAACTTTAAACTCATAATACTCATATACTTCTTTTAGTATGTCAACATTAAATTAAACTACTTTTTATAGTAAAATTTGAATCATGCAAAAATCGGGTCGAAAGGGTTAAACTTGATTTGTTTTGGGTTTGTAAAAATGAAATTTTGTAATGGATTTTCCACTCACTAATTGATCTCGAGTTCTTAAATTTTCCAAAGCTGTGTGTTCTTAATGACGAAACAATATTGTAATATTCTTTGAAATTTATTATCAGTTAATAAGTTAATAATAATTAAATTTTCATAGCAAGTGAGATGCGTCATCCAGCAGTAAATATGAGAGAAAACTAATTACAAGATTCCATAACATTGATAATACTGCTTTATGAAATATATTGAAAATTAAAAAGCAGATCATAAATATAAAGAAACTTTTAAAACTGAGCTTTTATTAGTGTACTAAAATGATTTGTTTAAAAAAATATTAGGAGGCCAAAGCAACATTTAAAAGCATAAGTCACTAAAAGCAAATTCCTAAAAAACTTTTAAAAATATGATAAATATGGTTAAAATTCCAACTTACTGAGAATATTTCTACCATTACCTCGCGATTTTACAATTATACCGCTGGATGTTAAAAGGGGATTTCTGCATTCTTGGCAGAAATTACATTTTTATTTTCGTTCTTAATTTGATGAAGGTGAATGCCTCTTTTTGAAAAAACGGGACTTTTACCATTCACAGCTATGTTTTGGTAAAGAATCAAAGTTTCCATGTGATGTTAGAAGAAGACTTTTTCGCAGAAGACCCGTTTTAAAAGCAAGTGATTCAATTTTGCTTTTACCTACAGATTTGTGATTGTTAGATTGCAATTATGCAACAACATCCTTTTCGGCTTTGCCAGTACTTTTTAAATAATTGATATTTTTCACCACCACAGTTTCTTTCATGTCTTGTGGCAATTTTTAACTTCTCAATGGATTTTTTAAAAGTTTTATTAAATTTCTCAATAAATCATTTTTCTTTTTGTGGTGATTAACTTAATTATTAATCGTGTTAACTTTTTATGCAATTTTTTAATGTTTAATGTTTATTAAGTTTTTAATCATTTTTCTTACACCGAACTATATGTTCCCCATTTTAACGGCGAAAGCTTTTGTGTGCAATCTGGTCCGTGCGTCCCCTGACTGGGAGACTTTCGTTTGTGTGAAGTATATATTCGCTTACGAGACACAGAGTAACGATGTCGTGCGTCTGAGAGGACCGGATTCCGGTGATTCTTACATTCGGTTCTCGTCCTCGCAGACGTACAGACGCATGGGAGAGTAGATGACCATCTTGATGAAGTAGCAACGACTTTGAGATGACACTACTCAGCCTTCAGATAACCTAAAGATGATGGTGCGAGCGTCGATGAATTCTAAAAACTGCAGTTTATTGTAAGATGACATAAGAACAACTGCGGCTCATCTGAGTGAAGTGTAGGCCTAAAGTGAAACATCGCAATGGAATTGTTTTCAGGAATGTCTACCACTACTGGCCATGTATTCCAGATAGTAAAGAAAAGCATTTTACATCAATTTGCACCATTAACAGCGAGGAAAGATTTTCTTCTTTTCTATATGTTTATAAAGGTGTGTTTTTTTATTACTTCATGAGATTGAATAACTTATGGCATAAGTCTATGTGTAGTGACACAGCATCAATTTTGTGTAAAATTATCCTGCGTCGTCCAAGCTTGGTATGACAGCGCTTGTATATGACACGGGTGTCCAATGTCATAATATACAAGCTCACACATGAAAATGGATTACAAAATATTAAACAAAGGCCTCTTTAAAAATTAGTGTTGAGTGTCGAAGACGCTGTCAGTCTTCTGCAAAAGTTAAAGATTAGTTTTTAATCACCAAACCATATCTAAATGTAATTTTCTATTTGTATTGAATAATATAAAACACCCTAGATACTAAAATGTATTTTTCTTTTCATTATTTCTAAATTTTAGAGGGGAGGGTATGCTCGCTTAATCTGCGAGATGGTGAACTGCATACCTTGGACTGCATATTTACTAATTAATTTTTACACTTAAATAGTAACTACTTTCAAAACATTCTATATATACCTATTTAAAGGGTAAAATTTGTTCAAAAATTTGGTATGTTTGGAAAATAAAGAGGGGAAAATTATAGCTTGTAAAATCATTCAAAATCCAAATAAATTTATGATATTGTAAAATTGGTAACCACTTACCCTGCATATTTGATTACATTGTACCAAGTACGAGACTAGTTTTGGATTCTTGACACTTTGCTTGCACGCCCAGTTAGAAGACAGGACATTTTGTCGGCAGGATGCCTACTAAAGTCTCTTACACCCCTCCTTAATTTCAGAACGACTGAAGCTATAGGCATAAAAGTGATGTCTAAGTGACTATCCGCTATGTCATGAGACCATTTACAGTGTCACCTGGCGACAAATATTGGAACGAGAGCTTCAGTTTGTTGTCAGGCGGCGCTGCATGCGGTCTCATGTAGTATCGCATAACCACTTTACCTAGACACAGCTTTTATGATTATGGCTGCTGTCGGTCTGAAATTAAGGGGGAGGTGCTGGAAGGGATTTTAGAGGGCATCTATATATATACAAAATTGCCAAATAAGTAAATTAGGAATATTTAATTTTTAATATTAATATTACTTTAGTTTAAAATTCTTAAATATAAACGTTCAAAATCTTTTCCTTACAATTGGGATAGATGATATACCAACAGGTACATCTGTTTACGGGCTGGTAGATCTGCTGTACCTTCAATTGTTAATAGCTAAATAAATCTATTTTTGATATAAAAATTGGCTATTTCTGAGTCTGACATCTACAAGTCGAAATCACTATAATTTTTCCCTTTAACTTTTGTTTCCCACCTCAAGAATTAGGATACTTTTAACAATCAACTTCATACCTTTCCTTGAATGGATATCCTGCAAAAATGTTGTTGAAAGTATAAGTAAATTAGTTTATATTTAAAAACAAGGAGTAATTTAAAGTCAGCATATGATGTTTGTTATGTCCAGTTCAAGTATATATTTACAGCTGATTAAAAAATTTCGAAACAGTGCTGAGAAATAAATGCTAAAGATACTACTTAGAATATAATGAATGTGACAATGGATTTCTGAAACAAAATAAAACTTTGCTAATCTCATTTTAAAGCATTAATTTGAGAAAAGTTGTACTCTGCTCATTACTTACTAATTCGCAACGTTTTTATCTCAGTTTTCTAAAATCAATAAAGTAGAATTTCTCGCTCAACAACTTTAGAAGTTTACACACCAATTTAATACTTCCCACGCAACTCAAGTTGTTCCTTCCAAAGAATTTGTTTTTTACCCACTTCATTACTTGCATTCATAACAAAGGGTTAAATTTTCCCCAACGATAGTTTAATTATTTTCAAAGAAACCCAGAAGCAATTAGATCCTGTTTTGTTAACTTGTTCAAAAACAGTCATACCCTTATTGCACTATTCGGTAAATGGCTGCTTTCACGGTTTGAATGGAAAAGAGAAAAAAAAACGACTGTGTACTCTCAGAAAATTTGCCTACATTAATGAAGAGTTTAAGAAAAATAAAAATCCTTCGTCGGAGAAAAGAATGTCAAGTTTTCATAGCTTCTAAAATATTCTCGGTAAATGCGTCGTAATAAATAAACCACAGAGCTAAATTAAATTTCGCTGAGCTGTTTAGCATATCATATTTCAGACGAGCTCACATCTAGAGCTCTCTTTAATGAATCCGCTTCTGATATGCAGAAAGGTGCCAGCTTAGAAAGCGTCTGACATTTAAATTCTTTAACATTATGTTCAAGTTTTGAGCGAGACTATCAGGAATTTTGAAACAGTCACGGAGAAAACAGTAAATATTGTTTCTCTTTTTGTGTGGTGTTAAGTGACACGCTTTCTTGGGAATTTGAGAGCTCAAGATTAAGAATTTATTTGTCGCTTGTTATTTATCATTCAAAAATATAATATTAAAAGAGCATGAATTTGTCTTAGAGAAGATAAAATCTATGAAAAAATATTAGCCAGTCTAAAAATGCATATCTTCTAAAGATGACATGCAGGTTCACTGTTTTATAGAAAATATACTAAGAAATTGCATTAAATTTCAGTTCTTGCAAAAATACTTATAATTTATTTCCAACATATTGATTTAATAAGTAAACGCATTATTTTATTTTCTATAAAGGCTTGAGTTCATGCATATTTTCATTATATTTAATGTATGCCCTATTTATAGTATATTACCTATTTTGTTCTTATACTAACAAATAGATGGCAGTCCATGGTTCTTATCTCAAATGTCAATTGAGTAAAAATTTAAGCTTAGTGTTTGTCTGATTCTCTGATGTTCGGAGATTGCATGCGCATGCAGGTGCTGGAAAGATGTTCCTTTATTTACTTGCTTTTTGTGTGAAAACTGTGCCCTAAATGGTGCCGACATTCATGCTAATTACGAATAAAAGTCCTTTTTTTTCTGTGTGTCTTCAATAGAAAAGAAAAACCACAAAATGTATCATTAATGAACGGCACCAATCGGAGATCATAATTTTAAAAACTGGTTGCTCCAGTTACTTCTAGACGGCATTAGTGTAGTTACTTCATATAATTTCCAAAAGTAGTGTTTAAAAAAATGCACTGAAGAGGCTTTAAATTTCAGCATATAAATATTTCACTGGTATATGAACAATAGCTGTTCTTAAGCTTTTTTATAGTAGATGATTTTGTAGTAAAAAAGCAGCATCTGTTGGAAATCATAATGCGCTATCTTATCTTGAAGAAAACTATGGATAAATTCGTCATTTGGGTTTGACACTTATGACGACCATTTTCATCTGAAAAAAAAAGAGTAGAAAATAGATAACATTATTAGTAAAAGTTTCAAAGCAATACCTTAAAAGTTATCAGGAACATTCGGCATTTAAGAATCTACTGATTTACGGCAGTAGATGAGGGGAAAATATTCCTATTTTCGATCATTCAAGAAGATTCGAGGTAGATATAGCATGACAAAGACAGCTGAATTTGGACTAGCCACACTAGTTCCTTAACTAGAGATCAATTGTTTCAAAAATTCCAAAAAGAGGAACGCGGTTAACATTCGCAGGATCATGTGTTTTCTCATATGATCCGCTATTGCAACCAACAAGCGAAAGGATGGTACGATTTCGTAAGACCAGGAGGATGTGATATATTTTAAATTCTTGTAAACTTGTCAGATAATCGCTGCTGAATTTACCAACAATAGTTAATGAATTTGAATCAAACATTAATGCGAAACGTTGGAAATATGGCAAATAGAATAACTTGATTATTTTGCTTCTCGGTAACTCTAAGCCAAATATTTCACCTATATTAAAGAAACGATAAGTGTGTGAGTAAGATTCAGGACCTCATATGCTGTATCCAACACATATTATTCTGTCAGTCTGCTGTTTGTTATTCTTCAGACAACAGGGCGTTGCAAAGCAGCATTTTACTTCTTAAGTAGACTTTAAAAAATCATTGATAACTTCAAAATAGCATGATGTTTTTTCATCGAAGAATCTATCTATTGTCCAAACAATGTGTTATTATTGTAAAAGAAGCATACTTTGAACTAAAAAAATATTATTCTATAAGAACAGTTCCATTTACATAAGAAAAGGCAAATAATCTATTCACAGTTTGTATTTTGTAAAGATTTAATAATTCAGATCTTGTTTCATAATTTCGAATTTTGGAAAGAATATACTGACATTTCGACCGTTTCTCGCCCCAAATTTCTACATAACACCAACGTACGAACGTGTGATCAACAGCAGCATAATCAGCAATCAGCATTGCCTCGTCAGGCAAACATATGAGGTAAATCTACGAAATCGGATCTCGAACCTATGATCCTCTTACTACAAAGCATGAAATAGCCACGAAATCACTGCGGTCCCAATAGTTTGTCTAATATTGGCGAATATTACAGCAAGAATCAAAGCAAAAAGGCACAGGACAAGTTTTATCCAGTCATTTGGATCTTTAAATTCTCAGTAATCTGCCGTTGATGTATTGATGTATATGTTACAGTCAAAGCGTGAAATCCGTTATTTCATAGAATAATTAGGTATTTCATGAATTACCTAGAAATTTTTAATCCATTGCTTCATAGAATAACTAGGTATTTCATGAATTACCTAGAAATTCTAAATCCATTATTTCATAGAATAACTAGGTATCTCATGAATTATCTAGTTGTACACCTATATATATATATATATATATATATATATACTAGATTAAGAATCAGATTGCATCATTTTTATTTTTAAGTACATTTCCAAAATAATATGTATTATTATAATGGGTTTAATTTCAATTTATAGTTAATTTTTTAATGATGTTTAAATGTATTACTAGCCTAATTTAGTAATAATTAGATTTTAATTTTCACTTTAAATGCGGAACTGTCTTTCGGATAAAGCTCATGTCATTACAATATTTGAGACTATGAATTGGTATGCATTAAGTTAATATACTTCCTCGTTTCTTATCTTGAAAGATTTTGGAAATTTATTCCCCAACTTTTAATTTTCCAACAATTGGCTTTCACAGAGGGTTGGCGCCACAAATTCGGATTAATGCGACATAATCGATTCCCAAGATAGATTGGCATTTAATTGTTGGAATTCCAATTATGTGTTGTCTTTTTTATAGTAGTAATAATCTAACTATTATTAACACATTAGTATATATACTAACTGTCTTTTGTTATTTCATTTGTATGATTATTGATAAGGTAATATTATTTTAATTTTAATTTTAGTTTAATATGTGCATATAATGAAAATGTGACATGTGTTTTGATTGTTTAATATATATATATATATAGTATTATCAATTCTTTAGATTTTGTTTTAAATTTGGTTGTATTGTTCAAATAATGACTTTTTAGTTTAGGATTTGCTTCTTGATATGTCTTGTTTACTTTGTTTCTGTATGATCATATATAATAAGTTATATTTAGAGCTATATTAATATATATATATATATATAACGCATATATATATATATATATGCGTTAGATCCAGATAATAGGAAAAAGAATACAAATCCTTGAATGCGTTGTATAAAATCTTTATAAGTTGACAAGCTGTTTTTAGAAAAAAGTAATTTAACTCTGTTTTTAGCACAGTTTAGAACAAGGTTCCTATAGATTATGACGCGAATATTTATTTTTCTGGTTAATGTATTCACGTTGAGAGCCGCTACCATTGAGCTGTGTGCTACTGCTAAGTGAACATTTTATCAAATTTCCGCAGCTTGTTTGTTGTACCAGAGTGCATTAGCAAGTTGCTGAAACAAATGATGCTCCTAACGTTCTTATAAATAATTCATATCATAATTTTTAACCTATAATTTCTTAGACAGTCTTTTTTCTCGTAAATTTCTAGGCATTAAAAGCGAATGCCCTTATAGAAAAAAATGAAAGTTGCTTTAATTTTTTAAAGTGATACATTTGCTATCAGTATTCATTTAGATTTGTAAGCCTAAATGATTCAAAACTAATACGACTGGCTAATGTTTAAAAAAAGTAATTCTAGGCAATAGGTTCTGAAAATGTAGGGAGTTGTATATAAGTATAAAATGTTGTATGTAAGTAGGGAATGTTAACAAATAAATCTCTTGGAACGACTTAAATTTCATGGAAATGTTAGATAGGGTAAATCCACAAGGTAAATAAATTAATTAACTACAAATGTTTTTAATTTTGAAAAATGGCAGCAAAATTGAGGTCTTGAGAACCAGACTGGATCAACCTACAATTTTTGCTAAATTTAGCTAAGAATTATATTTTATCAAAGATTAAATGTGAACCATTTAACAAGTGCTATCACCTAGTAATGGCCAGAGTGAATTCTTTTAAACTACTCTGCGTTTAAAAACATATATTTTTTTCATTTCAAATTGTTTTCTAGAAAAGTTTAGCAGAAAATTTGAATTGTCACTATTGTAGTGATAGATAAGCAAGTCACTTACAGCCTGTCACTTCCTGTGATGCTGTCTGTCTCTCATTGTATTACATGCTTAGTTTTGTGTAAGAGTATGGAAGTGCGTTTTTCTTTAGGTTTGTGTGTGAGCCGTGCTACTCGTGTCTATACGTTTTCTCAAGAAGTAGGAATGACAAGTGGAGAAAAGATAATTGGTTTCTTCGTACTAAATGCATAAAATTGTCAGAGGCCAAAATAAAACGGTAGGAAACGGCAAAATTGATGTAGACGCCGATACACTTCAACTTGAACTTCGCTATAGCGATTAGAATTAATTTCTCCCTAAAATTCCGCATTGTCTGATTCTGTTACATTTTAGGCTATGGGGAGATGAAAACTCAAACTATCTATTTAAGGAGGGTAATCTGATGGATGTTCAAAAGTAATTTTCCACCTTATGTTAGTCATCGGAAGATAAACTCTGTGGCCCCTTTCGACCGCCCATGGTGACATTTATTATTTCGTCTCTTATTAGTAGTAAGCTTTCAGCATGTGAGGTGATCTAATGAAACAGAAGAATAGACCGGGTTACAGAAAATGTGAGGAGAGATAGATTAGTTTCGCAGTGTCTAAAATCCTTATCATTTAGTGACAGCTGGTAAATAGGTGAATAAATACAGTATCTATACCTCCTGAATAATAATGTTGAGAATAAACTGTTCTCAACATTATTATTCAGGCGGTATAGATACTGTACCAATAGAATTTATTCATCTATTTACCAGCTGTCACTAAATGATGCGCCATTAAATTTTAACCCTTCTTTTAAAACATAGCACACGTAAAAAAGGAATCATACTTCTCAAAGGACCATCACAATACTTTTCATTACTTTTAAACAAAATTTTTAACCGCACATTATTCAGTATAGTTTTAAATAAGAAATTTCAGCCATACTGACATTTTCTGTATTGAGCCTACAGAAATACAAATGCATGAATAATTCAATACATTGAATTGTAGAACAACAATTGCAGCAAGCCCTTTCAGCACAGATTATGGATATTTTATTGCATTCATTTGATGTATATACCTCTTAAAACGCCACTCTCCCACAAACACATTCATCCACAAAGCTAAATCTTACCGTTGAAGTAAAACTAGGAAAATGGATACCGGGTGTATGAATACGAAAATATTCTTCTAAGAAAGGAAAAGAATGAAAAGAAGAAGCTGAAGAGAATGAACGAGCATTCTCCAATCCAACGAAAAAGAAACCTTCGGTAGATCCTCGGTATAAGTAAAAGCAATCGTTTGCTCGGGTGGGACGGAATTGCAAACATCAAATAGGCGGGAACAGAGCTGATTCTAAATCCATGGCTAACATATTGCTAGATGGATGGAACGAGCGTGATTGTTCAAGTTGAGCACATCATTGGGCCGAATAAAGTTACTAGGAACAGAGGAAGATATGGGATTATCTTTCGTTTTTCATTTGTTTCTTATCTGCCTTTTGAGGTAATGTTTTGTAATAAATAAATTAAAAAAAAGGTTTTACGAAGTCATTTTACGAATTTGTCGCTATTTGTAAAATGGATAATTTTCGTAAACGTTTTTTAACATGGAGAATGTTTCGTTCATGGATGAAAAGTCTGTAAATATTTCTCATTCTTAATGGTCATAATGTAATTCTTTCTTTCGGATAATCTTTAAAACTTTGACAATTTTGTTAACTTTTTGCTTTCTCGTATGCGAAGTACACAAAGAGAAATCATTGTAATCGTCAAAAAATTCGAACTCGAGATTTGGATGAATTTCCACGTTTTTGACCTCCCTGAGTCTGAAAAACACAATATCGGAATAATGTCTGTCTATCTGTCTGTGAACATGATATCTCAAAAACGGTCAAAGCTAGAGAGACGAAATTGGTATATGAGCTTTACACAGAATTAGAAGATTTCTATCAAATTTTGGACGAAATCCATCCGAGGGAAGTTTATCTAGCTGTCTGTCCGTGTTCATATGAACACGATAACTCTGGTGTATTTCAATGTTTCAATAGTGTTACTATAGAAGTGTTATTTAGATTTTTATCTTTTACTTTTCTCTTATTATTTGTCACTCCATATTATTCTCGGTTATTGCATTTGCTTTTATGCTGTTATCTGTTCTAACTCTTTGCCATAACAGATTTTAAGCATTTTATATATGTTGTTTTTACTTGTGGTTTTATATATAAAGTGAGAGTCTCTGCATTGTAATTAAGTACTCCTCACACTAAGTGGGTTGAGCATTTGTGACCAGTCCTTCTCCCCACTTGTGTGAGTGAGCAACTGTGTTTTATAACTCAATCTGTTTTAATTCACTGCCAATCTTCAGAGCATAGTGTGTAAAATAAATTTAACTTGCTGTCTCCCTTCCGACCGTTGTAGGCTTTACACACGTTTGGGTAGGCTGATCGGTGTGGATCTAAAACGAACAAAAATGAACACCATAACTCAAAAACTTTAATGGCTAGATAGAGAAAATTTGTTGCACAGTTGTATTATTAGGAATGTAGGTCGGTATCAAATTTTGGACCAAATCCGTCGAAGAGTTGATCGTCTGTCTGTATATTCACATACTTATGAACACGATAACTCCTAAACGGAACGACTTAGATAAATGAAGTTTGATATATGGTCTTCTATTCTTAATTGTAGAACAGTATCCAGTTTCGGTTTCAATCGGTTGAAAAAAGGCGCTCAAATTGCATATTCAGTTTCTTCAACATTCTAAGACTCAAAAAAAGAGTCGCGAACGTTTCGCGCGTTTTTCCCCATCTGTGTTAGGGAATGGCGGGTGTTACTGCCGCTTGGAGTATTTTTTTTCCATCCGTGTTAGGGCGTATACGAGAAAGTTTACGGGAGATCACTCCCGCTGGTTCAATCTAATTTGATGAAACATTCGGTTTTAGTAACAGTTAAGGGGTCAATTACAGTGGCGGTGAGTCGGGAGGGGGAGGAAGGGAGGAGGCTCACATGAAAAATTAAATTTTATTTCATTTTAGCTGCCTAAAACTAGGAATTATGCAAGAAGCAACAAAATTCGGGAAAGCTAGCTAATTTTTTAACAAAATTTTTAAGTTTGTTGTCTTACTCTCCGATACTTTTAGTTGTCTAAATTTTTGCCCCTTCGCTTATAGCTACCAATTGCCACTACTGGTAAATCACTAATTTATTCTTTATAACTTTATAGCGATTTAGTATTTGGGGGAGACATTCGTAAGTTTTTAAAGGAAGTAAGTGGGAAATAAAATGCACAAAGTTATTTTTCAAGAGTATATTTTTAATGCAGACTATGATTCATCTGCAGTTCAAAAGTCTGTAAATGAAATGAAGTAATGGAAAGAATATCTTACCAACAATGTGTGAAACAATAATAGAATATCTAAGTAATATATGGAATGTCTGGCGTTTTGGGGCACCATATAAATATTTTTAATAGTATGTAAAACCATCCTAGTCATTGCATACAGCACTTAGACATTATATAGAATGGAAAATGATATTTAGGCGAAGTTTTAAAAGAAAATCACGAATAGGCTTTTATTAAAAAGACGTGCATTTCATACAAATTGAAAATCGCATAATTTCATCACTTCTGAACTAGCACTAGAATGCAAATTGTGAATTCACCGTCTGAGAGAAGCATAGAAAGCCATATGCCTTTCCTAGTGATATTAGAAACAACAATGGGTTGAATATTTTATACTTTACTGGTTTGTCTTTTGGCATTGCATAGAATAATACCTCGGAAATATATGAAATATTAATAGTTTCATACTTCGTACAGAAACGCCATACATTCAATATATTACATAGGCCTTCTGCTCAATGCACGGTTTTCATACATTGATGATAACACATAGTTGCTTGTTGACTAATACCACTTGGTCAATTGTAAGCCAACAGGTAAGGTTTCATAGTAAGCATAGTAAAGTTTCATGCGGAGCACATGTACGACATACATATTTTGTTTCTCGGCGTCTCGGGTTAGGGTCATAGCATATACATCAATGATTGAGAACCGTCAAGCTGTCGGTATGGTTACGCGCTTTGTAGGAAAATACAGCCGCTGATGGTTGTGCTAAAATTTTTGGGATTTAATTTTAACTAATAAAACATTTAATTCTTTATTAGTTTAAAAAATTAAGTCGATGGAACACAAGCAATCGATAAGTATAGATGTAAAAGCATATTATCGATAAAGAAGTGAAAGATTACTTTTGACAATTAATAATGAATGAAAAAATCACACGTAAGAAGAAAAACAACTTATATTATTAATTACGTCACATAAAAACCAACATCACCCTACACATAACAAGAAAAAGGTATAGAAAATCCAGTATTACACATCTGGTGTTTGAAACAATGTACGATGTCTAATATTTTTATGTATCACGAGCATAAGTTCATATTATTATTTGCAACGTTGCAATTTCTAAAGTTAAATTTTTTTCTCAACTTCATGAATCAATCTTCAAATTTTTCAACAACAGAGAGATTATGCTATATCTTAATGAATCAAAATATACTCATTTGATGGTTCGTTTTTAAGTGTGAATGGAAAGCGTATATCTAGAAATATAAGCTCTAATAATTTATCATATTGAATGGTATAGTTTTTATTATTAGTCGTCTTTTACTGCCCCAAAACCAATGACGGGACGTACCACCTTGTGTTGCTCAAAGCGCAAGATGTTTGTAATGGGGTATATTTTACATGGTTCATTGTTCCCATATTATTATCATCAGCGACCGGTCATTCAAATTCTACGGGATATGCATTCGGAAGGGGTGGAGTTTTCATTATGGTTATTAATCTTCTTGTAAGATAAAGCATTTTCATAGAATTCCTCGACTCTGATCTAGTTAATGTTGTAAAGAATATTTTTATTTGAATTGATAATTTCATATAAAATAAGATGTTATAAAAACTACATACGCACAAAAAACATATTTTCGAACACAAAATATGATACATTTTAACGAAGCTCATGATGAAAAATTAAACAAATTCTCAAAATACTACCAAAAGCCCTCTCTTCGTTAATATTTATAGCCTACAAAGAAACTGTCATCAAAAAAGTGTAAAATTAAACATTTTTAATTGGCGCCATTATTTTTAAGATGGAATGTTTGCCTTTCTGATAAAGAATTTTTTTGCTTGTAAGTTTAAATTTATCTTAAGGACAAAAACGTAGATAAAAAAATTTGATCAATATTTTCTTTTTGATTATGGCGAATTACTCTCTGTTTGTAATTGCCTATTATATCAAAATCTCTTCCACAAATATTAGGTTATGAGACCCGCAAAGTTTCTCGAAGTAATTCGTAAGCCTAGCGATTACTTTTATTGCTAGCTTCTATTTAATCTGGAAAGTAAGTATTCTATGATTTTAATTTTAAAAAAACAAATCTATTAAAAATAAGAGGGTTTTTCTTTAAATGAAATATAGTCTTACATTTTAGTTTGAGAAATAAATTTCTTTAAACTACATCAAATAAATCAGATTCATGCATTCATTTTTTATAAGTACCGTTTTAACCGAACATCCGCCGTTACATAGATCCCCTCCGAATTATGTCCCTCGAGGTCAAACGAACTTTCGTTGATGTGGTGTGAAAGTTTGAGGAGAGAGTAATCCTGATCATCTGAGCACGGTACGATATATCATGTTCCATCCCATAAGAGTCTTCATGCAGGTTCAACACGGGATTTTAATTTAACCGTTCGTTAGGCGCTTCTGTTATATGCCTCATATTACCCGCTGCGATCTCTGAGATCACGTGTTCTTTTTTTTACATGCAATGTCAATACTACAGAGAAAGAGCACCAGAGGTTTCACTCCGGAGTTTGGTTAACTATCGCAGCGCCACCTACGCTGGACAGTCTTTGTGAGAGAACTACAAACCATAACACGACGCCATATTATATATCGAACGAACAGCAACCAAAACGCCGCCATGTTAGTTGCCGGTTTAATTCTTGCTGTTCCTTATCAAATTTCCCAGATTAGTTATTGTAATCGTTTTTTTTTAGAATTAGGCCTAATAGTTTATTTAGAATCGATATTAGTGACTATTCCAGTTTTTTCTACATAGTATGAGACTAGTTTCCTATGTAAGATTCCTGGAAATGAGAACGGTAAGTTTAAAATGCGTTTCAAAATTTTTATGAGAGGTTATTAAAATAACTAAAAAATTTCCAATATTTAAAATACTTATTTCCACTTTTTGTGTATAAAATAATGAAATTTTGGTTTATCTTTGTGCAATTGCTGAAGCATTTCAAAATGCCTATCATATCGAATAATCTGACAAAAATGTGTATGCATGATGATAGGGATTGAAATAACTGTTTACATGGTTGTCATGACGATAGGGGAACTCTCGCATGACAGTGATGTAGTCCGATTAGTTCACACTATCGCACATTGGTGGCGTACTGTATATGTGAAGTGCAATGTTAAAAAAGTTGCCATTAGTGTCTATGGTAGTGAGACCTCTGTATCCTTTTCTCTGTGGTCACAACATCGTGAAACTAGATAAAAAAAAAAGTAGTATCATTAGTCGCTCCGATTTTAGTCAATCATTCACAATTTCTAAAGGAAATTCACTTATCTTGCTAAATCCATTCTGTATTAAATAATTACAATAGTATTCAACTTAAAACATGTAACAAAATAAAAAAGAGGAAGAGAATTAAAGACTTGGGATTTTAGACGCGACGATCTTAGGGATCGCAATTGTGGTTTCCGGCTTTTGCGATTGAAGATAGAAATCGAAACTGTATTACTCCTCGAAAGTCTATTAAGATAGCAAAAAGGAGGTGAAGCATTCACAATTAATTTCATGAAGGAGCTCAGTAAACGGGGTGTACTAAACAAGTGGAACAATCATTTATTTCCTTAAATATTGCACCTAGACATATACTTCCAATTACAAAGTTTCATCAAATAAGGTATAAATTCGTGTGAAAATATTTTGGTTTCTGTTGAAGTTGAATATAGAAAGTTAAAAAAATTAAATTTTGATACATTCCCTGTAGAAAAAAAGTGCCAATGTGTGAAATGTGTTTTTCCACTTATCTATGTATAAAATAAGTTTCACGATTCTATCTGCAAAACTTACAGAGATATTGTTAGTTTTTAAGGTCTGCTAACACATTTATATGGAGATGTTTATTGCAGAAATGCATATTTCTTCAACAAAGAAAAGCAGCGAAATGCAAATATCTGTCTAGTAGTATATCAGCCAATCATCATGGATTGAAAATAAATTGCCAACGACGCATACTGTTACTTAGTTTCATTTGCAGATAGTTGCAACTATTGACTTGATAAAGAATAGAAGGACAACTTGAGAAAATGAAAATTTAAGTTATAACAGGAAAATAGCCAAATATCGAAACACAATACTGAAATTTGCGTTGCGCGTATTATTAAGCTTTACCTAAGAACAGTGGTGACTCGTCCTTTAGGTCTGCAGAGTTTCAGAACTCAGTGAAATTATTTTAAAAACCCGTATTTCTCACACAGTTTTTATTCTTACTTGCTTACTTCTTCACTCTTAGAATTCGATTAACAAAGAAAAAAAACGAGAAAAGAAGACAAAAAAATGAATGAAAAAGTAAGACAGGCACAGGATGGGGCCCCATGGGAAGCCATGGTTTGTCTTCGCGTTTCTGATTTTTTTCGTTGGTTATTTTATGTTTCGGATTCACTTTCATGTTGCCTCAAAGGGAACTTGGCTGGTTTCGATTGGTAAAAGTCACTCATCGAAAAAAAGGATTGGATACGATTGGATGCAAAGGATTGGATACAACAAAAACGGAAGGATACAAAATACAATTCAGATGATTACAACTGCAAGTTTGGACTATTTGAAGGTAAAGCTATTTTTTAAAAATTGTATTTCAATTATATTATAGTAATATTTTTATTGCACTGACACCGCATCATACCCCCGAACTCGAAGCCTAAACGACTCGCTGTCGGCTGGATGGATATGTGTGAAACTTTATTGAAAAGCAAAAAAAAAATATATATATGCATCAAGAGATATAAAAAACTCACAAAAAGGGAACTTAACCATACATAAGCAGAGAAGCATATAACAATACATAGAGAGTTACAATACGAATATAATACAAAATATATACAGGAGGAGTCATCAGATGAGTGCAATGAAAGGGTGGGAAGTTAAGTCTCACTGCTGATATGTCACCGTGGATAGTTTTTGAAGGTTACCAAGATGAATTATTTTTGTAAATACTTCAATTAATGTATTATTTGACTATTTTTTAGATTTAGCAAGAGTTAACAAATACATTGTTATTTCCTGATTCCGCGCTTTAAATAATTTTTTTGAAATAAGTATATTATCTCTAAAATGAACATAGAAAGACTGGATCAAACTGCAGTAAGAGATGTGGAAAAGTGGTCTACGTCAATAACTTTGTCTTCTTATATCTCTGTAAGCTTTGCAGATAGAGGCCTGCAACTATGTATGTGAATAGATGAATGTAAGAAAAACATTTTGCTAATTGACATGTTTGCTCTACAGGGGGTCGCATGAAAATTTAATTTTCGTAAATATTTCTTATAAATCCCCTTGGATATCAGAGTATTTTCATACAAATTCATACCTTATTTGATGAAACTTTGTAACTGGAAGTATATGTCTAGGACCGCTATGTCTACACTCTCTAAGCGATCTCTTTACCTTATGAAGCAATGTAACTTGTATTGAATTGTTGTACTTGAATATCGACTTTGCTGGCATTCTTCGTAACTGCCAGTGGCTCCAAATTCGTATGTTCGTAGGTCAAATAACTATTTATCTTATCTTATACCTATGCGATCTGCGAGATTGTCCGCTCCTAACGGAGTGTTAACAGAACTAAATAAAACTGTTTATGACAATTTTTAAAATTCTTTATACACGTTAAATTAATCTCATAATCAAGCGTACTCTCAACAATCACATTAAGTTTCTATGGAAAGCTGTTTTTTAAAGTACATTCAGTGAATCGAGAAAAGATCATGACTTTTTTACAAAGCATACCCTATTAGCACAATATGCTCTACAATATTCCTATGATATTTTCACGGCTTTTTACAGCATTCAGAATATTGTAATAACATCTCAGAAATATTGTACATTATCTTGTGCTAAAAGGGTACGTGGTAAAAGCTAGATTTCTCTTATAATAGTTTTAATTTATACACTTCTTAGTTTTATTTTACACACTTCTCTCTCAAAACTGATTGTATCCAGTAATAATATTGGGTTAAACAACCAAGTATTAATAATGTCTCTTTTCAAGAAAGCAACTACTAAAACACTTTTTCCTTAGCTTAAGCAAGCTTCAAAGCGTTTATAAATTTTTTTCCGTTTGCTTAGAGATGAAGCGTGACTTTTATAAAAGACATGCGTTAAAAAGATTTAATTTAGAAGAACACTTCGTTGCAACACTTGAAAACATTTTATAGTATAAAATATATTAGAGTATAGTAGGAGTACAAAAGGTGGTATAGAAATAAGTCCTATTTGACATAATTTAATTTTTCTATTATCGATCGGACAATTCAAAATTTAGCTAATTTATTATTAGAGGAGGTAAAAAAATCCTCAGGATTCTTATGGAGGATCCTCAAAGCCATAGTCTGTGAGGTGCGAAGCAGACGACTTCGTCACAAAAATAATTTTTACCACTCCAGATGTCTGCGACTTGACAAGTATTTTCGAAAAAGTTAGGTAATCCAAGTGCCGCCGCTGGAAAGCGTGCATTACTGTGCGTGGTGAGAACATTGAGAAGTTGTGAAACTGCACGTGTGCACACTATCTATTGGTCTGTCAATTCTGCATATTCGTGTGTCATCTAATTCATCCGAGTGGTTTAACTGATCATACATTTCTATGTCGTTATGGCTTGTGTGTGTATTCTACTCTCTACTTCCCCTAACTGTTTGTAAATTGAATTTTCGATCACCCACATTTCAGCCACTTTCATTCAGTGGAAAATCCAGGGGGTGCTATGGGGCTGCAGTCTCCCCCCAGAGCTAAACCAGAATTCTTGATTTTTTAAAATCACTACACCTGTTTGTTCTTAATCTCCTATTTTGAAAAACACGTAGCCATACATCGCTTTGTGGCTTGACAGGCTCAAAAAGCTTCCCACTTCTGCAGTCGTTTTGATCGTACTTGTAGCGTTGGCACTGTCGAAAACATTTTTTGGCTAGTTATTTCATTGTGCTTTTATTAATTTATCAAAAGAAAATTTGATAGTATTTTCTATATCAATATCATCATCGGCAGGTCTTTAAAATATCACTTAGATTTTTCTCAGTTTGCTTAAGCACCTGCTATATGAATTTATGATAATAGAGAATTTATGACAACAGAGAATTTATGATAATAAAGAATTTATGATAATAAAGAATTTATGATAATAGATTAAGATAACACATTCATTCACTTCAGTAGAATTTGGAGACGTCACGACGATACAAAATTTCATGACCCCAGCCCCAAACCCCCTCGACCAAAATCCTGAATTCGCCACTGCTTCCATTATATAGCGATATAACTTCTAAAACATGATACCAGGTAATTTATTACATGCAGAATACAGATTTTTAATTATATATGTCTTAATTTTATCTTTCTTAACGATACGAATCATATACGAAAAATCGTGGGAAAATAATGTAGTGAATTCCATTGATTCAACCGCTTATTATAGCAGATATTTATATAAGAATTATTTATGAAAATTTCTTTAAAGAACAATTAATAAAAGTAAGTTTGAAATAAAAATTCAATGAAAGAAAGATTGTATGATATTAAATGTGGTTTATAAATCTTGGAGATAATAGTTAATTTTAATAATTAATTGGAGACCAATTTATATTCAAGAATAATGAGTTTCGGATAATACTATTTACTTATTCTAAAATTTTGCAGCTTAGAGAAAACTTCTTTTTTTTATGATGAATTGAAAGAGGTGGGTTGTTCAGGGCATTAATTTTAAAATACCTTCAAACACTTTTAACTAAAAGTAATAAATTTATTTTATCTGTTTGAGTACCAATTCATCTGCTGAAGTGAAAATACATTTGACAAATTAGTGAAGGTTTTAAAATACGTTTTGTCTTAAGCGATGGATTAATAATTTTAGAAAATTTATCTCTTTGTTTCTGATGAACTTCTAAAACTCCAACGCTCTACCAAAATAAACTCATTCACATTTTTCAGTTTCAGTGAAAAGGAAATATATTTCCTTTCAGTTTCACTAACTAAACTATCTAGATCAGAAATGTGCGTTCCTAAAAATGATCTTCCCTTGAAACAATTGATCAAATTATTTATATATTTGTTGAAGAAATAATAATTTAGATATATTTATAAATTTTGGAAAGACAATTTTTCCAAATTAATACTTCGAAATTTTACTTGTAAGAAAAACTTAAAAATTATCTGCTTGATTTGCATGTGAAATAAATATCTTGTATCAATTTACTTAAAGTTGGTAGTGTATGCTAGGCGAAAATTATCCTCACTGCATTATGTTTGAACAATTCGTAAGAACCTTAATTTTAACAGTTGGTTGATAATATTTGACTTACCTACCTAAATTCTGAACCATCAGAATATTTTACCTTTGATTATAGACTGATAGAGTAGCTGTCTCAGTAAATAAGTAGGATTTAACAACCCTTAAAAGCCCTATTTAAAAAAAATTGAATTAAAAATAATTTTGACTTTTTTCAAGTATTGTCTCATGTTTTATTCAAGTTTATGAGTAAAAAATAGTTTGTTACCAGCTGACAACACTGGGTTTCATTCCAGAAAAAAATTATTTGATAATATTCTGTAATGTCATGAATTTTAATAAATGATTATACGAATAAGGAATTTCCTTCAACATTTTAGATTAAAATATAGTACTTCCAAGCTTTACTTATAGTACTTAGCTTTACACAGCTAAAAAGATGCAGCCTCAAGTGAAAAAAATCAATTTATTTATATTTTTTTATCGGCACTCAGGCTACCATCTATATGTTGTACATTGATTTAATAAAAATTTCAATATGTATCCTATTGTATCCAGGCATTGCAGCTTCAGTCTTATTTTCAAGATTTTAGAAGACAAAATTGGGTATGTTGCTTAAAGGCAACACTGGGCCTTTAAGGGTTAAGACGATCAATAATCCTTCTTTAGAGAAGGCAGTCCTTCTTTTGAAAGTTCTGTCCTTCCTCGAAAAGTGTCTTCCTTTTCGATATTTGAAATTAGAAGACTGAATGTATACTTAAACTTTGAAAAATGAATACAATGGGAAAATAAACATGTTGAAATTTACAAAAGATGGGTGGAAATTTCCAGCCATTTCACAAATGAATATATTCTCTGTGAAAATTTTTCTTGTTCAATATAAGACATGCTGTTCTGGAACTAATGCAGCAGTGGAAAGGGGTATTTTTTTCAATTGCTAACGATTTTTTGGACATGCGAGAAATAGGGATTGAATGTTGATACTCTACCTGCAGCTCTTGCTGTAAAATTCGCTTTTGCTTGTTCAGATAATTCCAATATATCATTAAAGATGACGGAAAAAATTAGTCATTAAATGGAACTGGAACTGTAGCAAGTAAGCATAATTAGAATTTAAAACACTACAAATGTTTTAATTTAGTAGTATTTATCATATTGTAACGTATTATGTATTATTGTTGCAATGAATTAAATGCTTCTCTTAAAACATTTTAGGTAGATTCCTTATAGGAACTCTACCTATTGCAATGGTTCTCATAACACGACTTTCGGAAAATTTCTGCAGATCTTCACCGATCATGACCCCTAGAACCCAAAACCACCCTTCGTTAAAAAGTTTATATATATATAATATAAAATGTATAACGCTTTTTCCCATGTTATCTTGTGAACACGATAACTGGAGTAATTTTCATGTAAATTCAACCAGCTTGGGATATGTTGTAAGGGTAGTGAAAATCTCGGTCGAGTTCGTAGATGGGCTATCCAGCTCAAAGGGGGTGGAAATGGTGGGGGGTGGAAATTTTCATTTTCACATAATTCCTTTACAAATGAAAATAGAAAGAAAATTCAAATTAAGCGAATTATTGCCTTATCATAACGAACAATTTTTGAATTTAAACTTTTTCGATAGCTACAATTGCTTAGAAGTTATGAGCTGAAAAGTGATTTTCCCACCCTTCCCCTCCTCTCCCCCTAACTTAAAGTACGTTTTAACCTAAGCATGTTACCCCTTGTTGGAAAGCTCTCGTCATTTGCAGTTTCTTCCACCCTCTTTCATTCTTGTAGCTCCAATACTTATGAGAATAGAAGGCAAAATGTTCTTTTCCTTATTATTATTAGTAGAGAAGTATATGCATAACGCTTTGGCCCGTGTTATTTTGTAAACACGATAACTAGAGTAATTTTGATTAGATTTTAACTGGCGACGGATATGTTGTATGTATGAAAAAATAATTTTCTTGCATTTTTTTTCCTTTCTTTTCTTTGTCATACGGTGTTTTAATTCGTAACGTTACTGTTATATAAGGTCATGTGCAGCCATCTATCGAGCAGAGACAATTTTCTTTTTTCCCCTATTTTCACATCCGGTGTTCTTGCATTTTAGGTAGATTCCTTATAGGAACTCTACCTATTGCAATGGTTCTCATAACACGACTTTCGGAAAATTTCTGCAGATCTTCACGATAACTGGAGTAATTTTCATGTAAATTCAACCAGCTTGGGTATGTTGTAAGGGTAGTGAAAATCTCGCTCGAGTTCGTAGATGGGCTATCCAGCTCAAAGGGGGTGGAAATGGTGGGGGGTGGAAATTTTAATTTTCACATAATTCCTTTACAAATGAAAATAGAAAGAAAATTCAAATTAGGCGAATTATTGCCTTATCATAACGAACAATTTTTGAATTTAAACTTTTTCGATAGCTACAATTGCTTAGAAGTTATGAGCTGAAAAGTGATTTTCCCACCCTTCCCCTCCTCTCCCCCTAACTTAAATTACGTTTTAACCTAAGCATGTTACCCCTTGTTGGAAAGCTCTCGTCATTTGCAGTTTCTTCCACCCTCTTTCATTCTTATAGCTCCAATACTTATGAGAATAGAAGGCAAAATGTTCTTTTCCTTATTATTATTAGTAGAGAAGTATATGCATAACCCTTTGGCCCGTGTTATTTTGTAAACACGATAACTAGAGTAATTTTGGTTAGATTTTAACTGGCGACGGATATGTTGTAAGGACGTTGAAAATCTCGGCCGAGTTCACAGATGGGCTAACCAGCTCAAAGGGGGTGGAAATGGTGGGGGACTGAAAATT
>BGPR01001428.1:0-63878 GCA_013235015.1 Araneus ventricosus
ATTGAAACCAATCCGCTATCTCCACGCGCATGCGAACGGAAGCAATCGTCTGTGCTCACGAAAGGAGCGAATTACGTCAGTTTGTCCTTGAGACGGCAAGAGTGAAACCTAGCAATATGCGATAGATGCGTTTTAATCGGTACGCATCTCTTTGAATTCTTTACCTAGATATTTTTCAATCACTATAATGACAAACCTTCTGATAGTCATTGGATTCTGGATAACAGTAGGTTCGAATTTTTTTAGCCACGCGGGGGAAGGAGAAACGGCACCTTTGGGGGAAGTATACGAGAAAGTTTAGGGGAGAACACTCCCGCTGGTTCTCCTCCACATCATATTTGCTTTTATGACATAAACGCACTAAGGCTCTGACTTCGTGGCGCCCAGGGGTGTAGTGGAACCGGAACGCCGTTCGGCTCTGTTTTTTTTTTTTTTTTTTTTTTGTTTATTTAGTTTTTTTAAAAAGAAACTTCCTTAAAGCAGTGCTGTCTTAGTCTAATCCCTAGCTTCGAAAATATGATGAACATTTAAATTAATAAAAGTATTAAGCCATTGCTAAATGGTGGTGGGAAGGTGTTAAAAGCATTAAGGTTGCAAACACTTAGTTGTATTTTATGTTTCGATTCTGAAAACTCATGATATTTTCTATTTTACTTATCAATATCATGATTTTACTTTGACGTTACTTAATCTTAGTATCAGTTGAAATTAACATAAATTTAAAGAAAAAAAAATTATTCTTTAACATATTCATTATATTCATGCTTTTTACTACAGTACGCATTATGGTAATGTTTGATGAAAAAAATAAAATAATGTAAAGGTGTCGACGTTTTATTATTTCACAATTTCAATACATTTAATAATAAATTATACATTTCAAATGTAAAAAAAAAATTATTACGAAGTGATCCTTATCTCCCCATCGCATTTGTCATTTTGCCCCCCTCAATAATATCACTTACGTCCATGCTCGGCTTTTCTTAATTTACGTCTACACCACTGATGGCCCATACACGCCATGCCGCCGTCCCCCCCCCCCCGTTCTCTAGTCTCTGCATGCCATTGGATGTCAAATTGATCTAAGCAGACTTTTTTTATTTTTGTAAGTGTAAATCACTCATACCGTCCTAAATACATGTGTCTGGGCTGAAGGTATTCAAAAGACATTGTTTATACAAAAAGTGAGTTTAGTTACATTAACGTCCCGTTTGATGCAACACGAGGCTCTTTCGGGACGGATCTCGTAATTTTGAACCTCGGTCAGATGACGAGGACAATACCTGAGCTGACACTCCCTCTCCAAACTTCCGCACCACACCAACGAAGGACGTTTGACCCCTTACATATGATTTGGCGTGCAACAGGCCCAATACACGACGGATCTTCAGTGGAATCGGATTTCGAACCTTGAACCCTCCGGCCCGAAGCCGGGACCTTACAGCTAGGCCACTGCGACCCCCCATTTATGCAAAAAGAATCATGATTAGTTATAAATTTCAGTAGTATTAAAGATGCACCTCCTCAAACATCCACCTACAGTGGCTTAGCGACCAGGGAGAAGGGGGGGGGGTATAGATACCCCGGGCGCCAGTCTTAGGGGGCATCATGGGGACAAAACAATAGTGCGTTTATGTCAGTTTTAAAAGGAAATTTCTTAAAGGGACGAAAAAATAATGCCCTAGCCCGGGCGCCATCAACCCTTCCTAAACCAATGATAACGACTAGAGGCGAAAAAATCATATTATGCCTCGGGCGCTCGGTTTACCCTCGCTTCGCCGACTGTAGGCACTTGCGTACAATGTCATATGAGTACAATTCATTAGCTACCGATCAAGGATCTTTTGGCAGCAGTCGTATGACTGATAAAAAACAAATTTTGAAAGAGGTTACAACAATGTAAATCGTGAAATTTGGTGAAACTTGACATGTTCGTGAATAAAATTTGGATCGGTTAGGATGATTTTCACATTTTGCACCTTTTCAGAGATATTAATTATTATTCAATGAACCCGGATAAAAATATACGAGGGAAATCATGGAAATGCTTTTTCTTCTATGTATATAATCTCATAAATTCTACGATATTTTCATCTCATAAATAATAGCAAACCTATACTAATCTCTAATATCTGATTCCTCTTGTCGATGAGCAAGATGACTAATTAGTCGCTAATGATTTCTACGCAAACCCCACTGTACGCAATTGTCACACCTCTTCGCCACTTTTTGCCCTGAAAATATCGCAAAAAATAGCTCGAGCCTTCGCCCCCCCCAAGCTGTAGGGCTCTAGGCAGTTGCCTACTTTACCTGTTTGATAATCCAACCCTTGTTCACAAATGGAAGAAAATAGCTTTATTATTATTTTTTTTTTTACTTCCAAAAAATATTTTCAAAACTTCCCCATTTTCATTTATTCCTTGTAGCCGGGCTAAATCAATTGACCTCGTTTTAATCTGGAGAAGGAACAAAGAAAACCGAATTGTCGTTATCGAAGCAACTAAATGGATTTTAGCGCATTTAAGCACTTCCATGGCTTCTACCTCTTGCTGAATTCGTCGTACCTAATGAATTGTGTTTCATTTGTGCAGACGGATTGCCGGTTCTATTGAAGAATATGAAATTACACTGATAAAGCTTACATCCACGAAAAATAGGTAAGTGTTTTTTTTTCTTTCTTTTTTTCCCTTCTAATTTTAGAAATTGGTTTTATTATGAACTAGCCGCCTTCGGTGACCAGCTTGTTCGCCGGGAATATGGTTTCAATTGAATCTTTCATCATTTTATATTCATGGTTCTCTTAACAACGTAATTTTAAACTTCAGATTGTGGTAGATATTTAACTCATGTTCTATTAATGACCTTGGACCCCTTATGTTCATTGTCTACATAAATCTTCCTAATGGAGTCAAATAACTGACCATGTCAAGTAACCTCTAATTCCATGTTGTCGGCACTATCTTCACTTTTATTCCTCTTGTAAAATATGCATTTGATTTCAACATCAAAATGATGCAGCACACTCTATGGCCAGCGGCATGTTATCTGGATTAAAATATGCTCAGAAAAGAATGAAAACATAGCAACCATAACCATTCAGATTAATGGATATATTTCTTAATGTAAGCAAAGTAATATCTCGGAGAGCTTGGTTTACAGATTTCACAAACATTTTGAAGAAATAAAATATGAAAGCAAAATGTATTAGGATATTATCTCAGATTACAACAATTAAAGGGAAATATGCATTTAAATATTTGTTTAAACAATGAAAACGGTTTGAGTTGCTTTGCAACAATGAAAAGTATTGTTGTAAATTATGCTAAAAAATATTTTTAAAAATTTATTCGGGAAAAATTGTACGGCAACTTAATTGATAGCATTGGAATGGTAATTTTTTGCACTTTCAGATGGTGTAAAAATGTTTTTTCTCTTGTTATATTTTCGGAAGTTATAAGGAAAAACTCCAAAATTTCGGTTAATTTTTAATTAACTAAAATTCTAATTAAAATTTGGAAAAAAAGTGCTCCGAGGTGCACATTCCCACCCTTCAAAGTATATCTGTGCCACATTTCGTAGCTCTTGGTCTATCGGTCTCTGTAGAGGATCAACACACGGACACGCACACGTTTTCTCCTTTATTATTAGTCGAGATAAGTGGCCAAATTTTATTGGTGGGTTATTAAGATATTTGGGCTTGTTTGTACCTGTTAATATCGTGTCTGCCTAATCGAATGATATTTTGATTATTTCATTTCATCGTTAGTTGACTTTTGGTGAAATTAAAAATGAAAAATTGTTCTGATAGAAACGTAATGATACCGAATCCCGTCCTTTTTGTTATTTTTTTTAACTTGCAATGTAAATGACTACTACATAGAAAGATTTCGTATAAGTTAGGTAGCCAACTGTTTCTGCAACATTTGAACGAAATACAGTCAAAACCCGATATGACGAACACTGGATACAACGATACTCGGTTATGATGAACTTTTCAAATGGTCCCAACAGAACTTCTATGCCGCGTATGTATTTTCAGATGCTTGTAACGATCTTCAAAACCATGAAATTCACATATAGTGAACCAAAATTTCCACTTTCCATGCTGAGTTTTATCTCTAACGAAAAATCACTATTTATTTTCATATTTTAGAGAAATAATTGTAAGCACAATTAATTCCACTGTTTAATTTTTTAAGAGCAAATATTTATTTTAATTTATTGCAGCTCATTACTGATTGCAATTTGGTGTAATTAATTTGCTCCGCACAGAAATGCATTTAAGGATTATAGGAAATCTAGCGTAGCCAATATTTGAAAAATCGGATATAGTGAACCCTCGATTATAGCGAACTTCTGACTCTGCCCGTTGATGGTTCGTTATAACGGGGTTTGACTATATTTGTAATTCTGTTCCGCGCGTCTAACCAGGGGGATCAGGGGGATATTTATCCCCTCGACTTGCTCTTATGCAACATAGAGCAAGTCGAGGAGCGTTAATGAAGAGAATCAAGTGTACATTTTTAAACTCTTCCCTTTGACCGAAAGGTCCGAAACTTCATACTGATCTGCAATTTTAAAGGCAAGATCAAGAACAAAATTCCGTTTATATAGCTTGTTGCGTTTTTACTTTCTCGTATAATAGAAATAAAATTATATTAATCATATATTTCAAATTAATTTCCGTTTTTACTTTCTCGTATACAAAGAGAAAGTATTGTAATCGTCAAAAAATTCAAACTCGAGATTTTGATGAATCTCCACGTTTTACACCTCCCCGAGTCCGAAATACAAAATTTTGGAATTATGTCTGTCTGTCTGTGAACACGATAATTCAAAAACTATTAGAACTGAAATTTGGTATATGATCTTTACACATAATTTGTGGGTTTCTATCAAATTTGTGAACACGATAACTCCTAAATGCAATCACTTAGATAAATGAAATTTGATATGTGGTGCCCTAATTGTAGATTTGTGTTCAATTTTCGTTTCAATCGATTTAAAAAAAGTGTTCAAATTGCAAATTCGGTTTTCTTTATCTTACAAGGACATATTGCGTAATGGTGCCGGCTTCTTCATTTTACTTCCGCCTTTGTGCGCGAGGGAAACTCGTGGGTACGCCGTTTGGCTTTTTTTTCTCCACCTGTGTTAGGGACGCTTGGTGCGTTTTACTGTCATTTGGCTTATTTTTTTCCCATATGGGTTAGGAAGTATACGAGAAAGCTTAGGGGGAGACCACTCCCGCTGGTTAGTTATCACATTCACACACATACAAATAGACTTACTTTCTAAAGTGAATCACGTATATTTTAGTTCAGTTTAGTTTATTAACATCCCGTTTTGAAGCAACCCGAGGGCTATTTTGGAACGGACCTCGTAATTTTAAACCGTGGTCAGATGACGGGGACGACACCTGATCTGGCACGCCTCTCTCCAAACTTCCGCACCACACCAGCGGGAGGACGTTTGCCCCCCACCTATGATTTAATGTGCACCAGGCCCACATACATGGCGGGTATTCAGTAGAATAGGGTTTCGAACCTGGGAACTCTCCGGCCCCGAAGTTGAGAAAAGTGGATTACAAAGTCTACGCTAAGTGGTGGAAGGATCACTGTCGAGACTCGATTCCATCAATGATCTGCTGTGTATGTGGGCTTAGTGTACGTGAAGCCAATTATCAGGGATCATACGCTCCCATGTTGGTGTGGTGGAGATTTTTGAAGAATGGTGTGCTGGCTCAGGTGTCATCCTATACATTTAAAATAATTTGGCAAAACCAAATGGTCATTAGTCCAACCTCAACCACTGGACCAATTTCGATAATTTTTATTTCACATTGAAGCTTATGACACCTAGATATGTCATCAAGGATCGCCTGCCCCCGTCAAGCAAGAAAGTGAGAATAAAAACAAAGATACACATTTTTAAAATAATTTTAGTGAGTTCTGCAACTCTGAAGACTTAAATGACGAGTCGCCGCTGCATTTAGATAAAACTTAATAATAAGCAAAACGCTGAGAGCAAATAATTTAATATTCGTGTCCGATATTAGGCTATTTTCCTGTTTTATGTTAAATTTTTATTTTCTCAAGTTGTTCTTCCATCTTTTTCAAGTCGATAGTTGCAACTTTCTGCCAATGAAACTGGGTAACAGTATGTGCCATTGGCAAAATTTTTTCAATTCATGGATGATTGTATGATGTACTACTAGACAAATATTTGCATTTCGTGGTTTTTCTATTTAAATAAATTTGCATTTCTGCAATAACATCTCCATATAAATTTGTAAGCAGCCTTTTTAAATTTAAAAATTAATATACATCTGCAAGTTTTGCAGATAGAATCGTGAAACTTAGTTTATACATAAATGAGTGTAAGAGGAACATTTTACTCACTGACACTTTTGCTCTAAAAATTAAATTTTCTTAATTTTTTATTTTAAACTTCCACAGGAGCCAAAGTGTTTTCACAGAAATTCTTACCTCATTTGATGAAACTTTGTAACTGGAAGTATATGTCGAGGGGCAATATTTAAGAAAGGTTTCGGGATAGAGGTTCGAATCTTTATTTTTTTTTTAAAGAAGAAAGTGCTATAATTACGTATTTCATTGTCTCAAAAGTAAATCATGAATTATTATTATTTTATTTATTTATTAAGAATTTTTCTTTGCATTAGAACATTTACAAGCAAATAAATGCAGTCTCTACAGTCAGAATACTAATCGTTCAAAAGAGTGAAAATCCTATTAACAATTTTGACCTGTCAGATTGACTGTTGCAGGACTCCTGCCCGTGATGTTTTTATTGTTGTACTTTAATTGTCGATTAATGTCGATTAAATTGCCGATTAAATTGTCGATTAATTGTTAATCGACAATTGTTGTTGTTAATTGACTTAATTAATTAATTAAGTCAATTGTTACTTTAACTTAATTAATTAATTAAGTTAATTGTTATTGTTAATTGGCAATCGTTGTTGTTAAAATTTAATTGTCGATTAATTGTTGTCGATTAAATTGTCGATTTAATGTCGATTTCAGGGTGTACCAAAATAATTGAATTAACATGAAAATCCCGAGAACTTTGAAATTGTTCGAGAAATCGACCTACTCCGCAAATGTTCTCTTTAGTATCAATCATTACTAATATAATAGCCCTGATATGTCTCTCTGATCCGATAACGCTCTGACGTCACCAACAATAAAATTCGCGCAATAGCACTGCGAGACGTTAAACAGAATTATTTCATTGTTAGAGCACCTACATTTCAGTAATTTTAAATTTAAAAAGTAATTGTAGTTCCAATTTCAAATTTAACATCTCTAAAATAGTGAAATAAAATTTTCCATCGATTGATTTAAAATTTATCTCGCATGATCAATAGTTCCCGAGAATTTTTAAATTATATTAATCATATATTTCAAATTAATTTCCGTTTTTTAGTAGAAAGTAGTAAATTACGTCAGTGGTATATCATGCGCGTGATATAGTTTGGACGCCACGATGCATCTCATTATTTATTACAATCGTGATGATATAATTTGATAATATTTTTTTGCAACGTTTGACAAGCAGAGAAGTGCTTTGTTTTGAAACTAGATTTTCTATTTATCTAGATTATAGCTACTAGAATTTCTAGATTTTTTTTCAGACCAATAGGTTTTTTGAATAAAGAAATATGTAAATAATATGTAAATAAAAAATATATATTTCCTGTCATAAAACATATATTTATTTTATTTGTTTTCAACCAATGTTAAAATTTCTCTCGCATATATATCTATTTAAACACATCAAATTTGACGGGAAATCTCTCGAATGAAGAGGGAATTTGCACACGTCATACCATGACGGGTGATTTTCTAGTTGAGTCATAACCATGTTAATTAAGATTGCATTCGAGAACACGGTGATCAGCATTCGCGTAACAGAAAAAAAAAATTACAATTTAGCCTCCTACAAGAAATGCAGGGATTCCAAACTCACCGAGGCGCGATTGCCATGTATCAAGTGACAGCATGGATTGATCCCATTAATTAAAGATAGTAGATAAGTTTAAAAAATATTCAAATAACATTAAATTTAAGAACTAAAAAATTATCAATATTAAATTAAGAAATAGACAATATTTAGAAAAATTTCGCGACTGTAAGCAAGGTTTGGGAAGAGATTTGCTAATACGTAGAAATATGGGGAAAAAATTTCAGGTGAATCTCAGTATCGAATTAGAAATTGTTTTGCGAGGTAATTTCAGATGTCTCCAAAATTTCGAAACATGTTCTGATGCATTTCATTGCTGCCTTTTTTCTGCTGGAATATAAAAAAATATTCAGAAATGAATGACAACTGAATCTTCTCGGTTTTCTGGGTAAATTTGTTCTTGAAATCTATTTTTAAATACCAGTAATATTTCATGAATTGGCATTGATCGGAAGATGTGAGCGAAATACAAATGCAGTTCTTGTTCTTGACTTCAAGAAAAGGGTTGGGCTATCTTTTACGCTTAACCCGGAACTATTTCAATGTGTGTGGCGTGCAGATAACCTTTTATTCATGAAGAAAGAACTTCGATGAGCACTTTGTAAAAAAAAAGTCACTTTCTTTTCCTGTTGAGAAAGAGAAAATTATCATGAGTCTAGGAAACATATACTTCCCGGAGCCAAATATAAGTACAGAGATCTTTATATATTGAGAAAATTTCTAAATATAAAACTGTAATTTAGCGACTGAATGAATTTAACCCTTTAACTGCGGGTGTGGTTTATGAACCACTTGTTGCGGCTGTGGTTTATGTACCACTAAATTATAAAAATATTTTTCACATATATAGATAAAATAAAATAAACCTTTTTTTATCGTTTATGTTACCACTAAATTACATAAATATTTTTTTTATAAAAATAAATAAAATTCTAAATTTTTGTCGTTAATTACCGAATGCCTACTTAGTCATGCACATATTTTTGATTCGCCACTGTATTACAGTAACCGCCAATCTAACTAATAAAATCACTGGATTATAAAAGCAGCCGGTTTTTAAAATCAAATCTGCAAGAACAGAATCATTACAATATCAAAACATGTTCAAACCATTCTTTAATAAAATCATTATCGCCGTTTTATAAAATCAAGCTTTTGAAGGGCATATGTTCAACCAGCGGGAGTGGTCTCCCCTAAACTTTCTCGTATACTTCTCGAAAAAGTTGCTGTTTCCCCTCCCACCGCGTGGATAAAAAAAATTCGAACCTATTGTAACCCAGGATCCAATGACTATCAGAAAATAATTAGGTAAAAAATCAAATTTAAAGAGATGCGTTCCGATTAAATGCGTACCGATTTCTACTCTTTCTTGGCTCAAGGACAATCTTTCCGCGTGCACAGATTGCTACCAAGTACGCATGCGCATGGAGAATCGAATGAAAACAAAAGCGCCAAGCAGGAGTCAATAAATATCGTGCACAGTATATTGCGTTATGTACGCATGCGCGTGGAGACAGCGGATTCGTTGGAGATGCGATTATACAGACCGACAGACAGTCAACCAGTTAACGGATTTGGCCCAAAATTTTATACGGACCTACATTCATGACGATAAAACTGTGTACCAAATTTTAGCCATCTGGCTCTTCAAGTTTTTGAGTTATAGTGTTCGCATGAATTCGGACATATAGACAGACTTCCCTGTGATGGATTTTGTCCAAAATTTGATAGACACCTACAAATTATGTTTAAAGACCTCATACCAAATTTCATGCCCGTAGCTCTAATAGTTTTCGAGTAATCGTGTTCACAGACACACACACAGACATAATTCCAAAATTGTGTTTTTCGGACTCAGGGAGGTCTAAAACGTGGAGAACCGTCAAAATCTCGAGTTCGAATTTTTTGACGATTACAATACTTTCTCTTTATATACTTCGTATACGAGAAAGTAAAAAATGAAATAAATAATGCTTTTTCTTGTCTGAATAGTACTAGAATTTTCTTTCTTCTCAAGTTTTGAAAGATGTAGACAATTCGCAATGCATGGGACATTGTTTCGTCCAAAACAATATCAGACTGATGCAAAACGTGTGGACTAAACCTTGTTGATGAGGCTGCTAACCTCACAGAGGAAATAATCAGCAATGAAGAAGAAATGGATGAAACTTTTTTACGATATGTACCAATAGATGATAATTTGCAAACATTATGAGAGAAATCTGACTCTGAAATTGCAACAGACGTCATAAATTCTAAAGTTATGTAAACCAAGAAGAACGATCTCGGAAGATGAAAGCGCTTGATGTTTTACGATGCACTTAAGAGCAAAGAGGAGGTAATATTGAAAGTTACAAGAACTTTTATATAAACTTTCAAACGGTGTTGAATTTTTAATTTCAAATTCTGCTAATCAAACAACAATACGCCAATAATTTAAGACCCTTCTGTAAATAAAAAAATGTAGCTCATGTTTAATTAAAATGCCAAATGTAAATGAAAACGGTTAAAAATAAAATATAAATGTAGTAATTAATTTAGCTTTTAGTGCATCTGTAAAGGTATTGAAATCGTGAAATAATAAAATATCAGCAATGATGAATGGATAATTTGCCTCTATTATTTTATATTTTATTTTTGAAATGCTTACTGTAGTTCAAAACACGAATATAATGAAAATGTTAAATATTATTTTTCTATGCTAATTTCAAGTTATACTAAAATTAAGTTATTTAAACGTAAAATCCTGACAGGGTAAATAATATAGAAAATATCATGGGGTTTTAGAATCACAACATAAAATATTTTCCAATATTTGTAACCTTCATGTTTTTAACCCTTTCCCGCCACAGTTGCTAATTACTTTTATTGAACCGGAAAACTAATTATATTTTCGTGGATAAAGATTAGACAAAGGTCGCGCTGTTTTAAAGAGGTATTTTACAATATTTTTCTTCTTTATTTCTCGCAAAAAAAGAAAAGCAGTGCCGGAATGACGTTCCTGCTCCATTACATCCCTGAATTTAAACCATTTCAGTTCGAAACTTTAAAATCTTTTTTTCATAGGCGAGGAACTTTTTCTGGTGGGGAAAAAAAATTATACCATTTTCGACCACAAATAATTTTTGTGACCCTAAAATTTGAAAACAAATAAGAAAATGGAGTATTAATCAACTACTGAAATGATACTGGTGCGCTTAATTATCGTATGCTTAAATTTCTAATTATGAATCATTCATATAAAGTAGAATTCGTAACAAAAGTTTCGTGGAATTCATAAACATCTCAAAGGTTCTTTGAAACAAAGCAATGTTATATTCCCTAAATAGAATGTGTCATCTAATTAGTAGAGAAAGCTGAACCATCATGGATTTTATGATAAATTAGCAAAATTTCTATCTGAATTTTTTATCCAGAACACTCAAGTTAACTAACGAAAGTTCAATTTGTTTTCTTAGTTAATTCTTGGTTACAGATATTTAAAAATCTTCAAGAAGACGGAGTTGGAAAATTCTTCTTGAGCTGACTTTGCACCTTGATCCACAATTTGCAATGTTAGGAAAATAAATTTTTAAAAATTGCTTGTTTTTGTAGACAAGATTATCATCTCATTATGTTGTTACTCAAAGGCTACTAAGGACGGATTTCATCATTTTAAATCGTGGCAAATTGATGAGAGCATTTGTGAGACCGCTGAAACTTTCACACCTCACTAATAAGAGAATTGGACCTTTTACAGATGATAACAAAGTACACCGAGCAATCGAGCCTCGAACACCGAAGTTGAAACTCTGTTATTATTCTTAAATAAGGGTATAAAACATTTATTCGACATGAATACAAAATAAATTCAATTTAAAATAAATATTCGGTGAGTTTTAACCCGTTAGAGCTCAGCGTCCTATTCACCGGACAGTAACATTTCACTTCCGTAGCTAAACCAAATGCGTTCCAATCTTTCTTTTCTTTCTTTCTTTTTTTTTTTTTTTTGCTTTTTTTGTGAAGCCAATGCATTACCAAACTCCTAAGCAGTTTTCGACAGGAATATTCCGCCAGTTAGCCAGATTTTGAAGTCAAAATGTTTTCATTTTGAATTTTTTTTATTTTTCGTTTGATTCATTTTTAAACAGGAAGAAGTTAGAAAGTGATTTTTATTTTTTGATATCTTACTATATTTCAAAAGTCTTTAATAATTATGCAGAAAACGTTCTAAAAAATTATTTTTTATCGATTTTTTTTTAATTTCTAAAATAATAATAATAAAATAAAACCCTCAAAAAAGTTTTATCCCTCCGAATTTAATTTTACTTTGAGGTTAGCTCTTTAAACATAATTTAATAGAACTTTATTTATTTAACTTGCTTTAAATTAATTTGGGCGTTAATGGGGTTTTAATGCGATATTTTTAATTAATCATTTCATTTTTTCGCCATGTATCTGGTAAAAAAATTCAACATGAAAGTTTTAGCGAGCCCAATACTGTTCTACGCAACCCCACTTTTGATCTCATATTTGACCCACAATTTAAAAAGACTTATTTTAAATTATTTATTTGCTTCTTATTTTGTTAAAAGAAATTATTCTCAAGCTGTGGAGTTTAGCTCTTTAGCGGCTCAAGAAATAACTGAAAGAAATGAATTTAAAAAAAAATTAATTTGAAACCATAATAACAAGATACGTTTTTCTATGACAAAATTAAACCCTCATTCTTAAAAAATACATATAAAAATACTAAAGGTAATTTGATATTAATTATTTAAAATTCCAGATTTAGTTATATTTTCGTCCTGTTTTTGCAGCAATAGGTCATAATTTTGAAACGTGGTGGGATGGTGAGGACGACAAATAAAGCAGCATCCCCTCACCAAACTTTCGGGCCACACTAGTGGGAGGACATTTGGCCCCGATATGTTTAACGTGAAGCCAGGCCCGCTTACAAGACGGTTCTTCGGTGGAATCAAGTTTCGAACCTGGAACTTTCGAGCTCTGAAGCCGAGCCCTTACCAACATGGCACCGCGGCCTCATTTAAAATTACCAGAATTCATTGTAAGGCAAATACTATTAAAACCAGTTAAATAGCGATATGGAAACGTGGTCCAAATGGTAAAAGTATTAGAGCAATACGGAAACTTGGGTCGAAATGTTAAAAGTGTTAGATTAGTTATATTAACTTTCCATTTTGATGCAACACGAAAACTATTTTGGGAAGTAACTCGTAAGTTCGAACCGCGGTTAGATGACGAGGACGACACCTGAACTGGCAGACCCCTCTCCAAACTTCCGCACCACACCAGTGGGAGGGTGTTTCACCCCCTACATATGATTGAGCGTGCAATAGGCCCACATACACGGCGGATCTTCAGTAGAATAGGGTTTCGTGCCTGAAACCCTCTGGCCCCGAATCCGAGACCTTACCACTAGGCCACCTCTGCCTTCTAAAAAGGATTGGAATGAACAGTGGGCTATTTCTACATAACGCTTGCGAATGGACCTATATACTTTTGTAACGAAGCAAAATGCCATTTGTAAGCAACACGATTTAAACAATACAATTCCTGCCAATCGATCTGTAATAACATAACCCGTGAAACTGTATAGAATAATGGAGGTGCGATTTCTAAGTAGCTTTAGGTCAGAGTATCAAAATTAGTAATTTTAGAACTAGCCTACGCCATGATGATATGTGTTGAGTAGTTGCAAAAGTGGCCATTTCCATTTTTTTTTTTTCACAAATGCAGTTTTTCAAATATTTTAAGTCTATGTGATCTCTTCTGCCACTTGGCAACCCGAAAATGTTTAAAACCTGACCCTATCCATGTTTAAAATGAGCCCGAAAATCAAGGGGTGCTTCAGAACTGGCCATCTCCACTAATGGGTTCGGATTCCAAACCCGCCCTCTCCAAATGGTAGTTTCGTGAAATATTGCAAAATTCAAGCTTACATCTGATAATGTGGACACCGCAATAAATTCGAGTTTGGTTTTTCTGAATTATTACACTTTTGAACAAGATGGAGAAGAATGTTGAAGTTCTTCCTCGTCAGGTACGGTAGCGTAAAAGAAATCCGTCTGGGTGGAAGCGAGAGGCAAAGCAGCAACGGTAGGGCTATTCATAATAATTCATTTAATTATATATGAAAGTGGGTGTGGCAGAAGACTGTAAGACGTGAGGTGGATAAAGACCATGGAAATGTGTGGAGCCTTCAGAAAAGAGAGGAAAAGACCGAAGATCAGCGCCATATGAGCCAAAAAAGAACGCTGTGATCTCTTTCATATATACATTCAAGTGTATTGAATTTCACTATGTCGGAATAAGACTCAAGGAGAATTAACACAGCAGTTAACTAAACATAAAAAAATATAGCTTATTTACAACTCCGGTACCCAAGACGAGTCACCCATAGTTATTCCCTGGTACTTCAAAAACCTATTCAACACCAGAGCCAATATTGGTTTTGGTTCGCCTAGTGTTGATGTTCGTTCTAAATGCTTGGGCATGAATGAGAGGATCAAAGCAGCTAAGATTGATGAAGAGAAGCAGACATTTATAATTGAATCCACACTACATAAAAAGCGAGCTGTGGATTTTTTTCCATTAGAAGAGAAAAGATGGAGGACCTAATTATCCTACACTTTGATTGCCGAAAAAACTTTTCCTAGCCAAAAATCCTTGTCCATTTGACAAATTATAGTAGATAGCTGTACCTATATAACTCCACCATCGTACACGTCTCATCGAAAGATCCCTTGACCAACAATAACGAATTCATATATACTTGATGGGACATAAATTCCCAAAGGCTTTCAATGAAATTTCATCAGCTTTCAGAAGAGTGGGAAGGAAATCATCAGGAAGATACAGACAATATTTATTGCGACCTTGCAGAAAATGTGACTATGAGAATCTGAATTTTTTTTATGATTGAATCCATTTTTTATGGTAAAAATATATACCTCTTTTATCAATAATATTTTGCGAAAATTATTATGTCTCGAGTTTTCTATACAATTTGGCGTATCTACTTAGATTTCAGATTGCTACAAAACTGGCCATATCCAAAACGAAACCTTAAATAACTGCCCCTTTTCTTCATGCATCATTACCATAAATTGCATACTGAATCACCCTGCCCAAATGCCTCGACTGCCATGCAGTCTTTTTAAAAATCTCGGTTGGGCTAGATGTGACAGAAAATCCACTTTTCTGAAGAATTCATGTTTTGGAGATGGCCACTTTTGCAGCTACACAACTCATATAATCGTGGAAAAATTCATTATATAATCAAATGTTGATTAGTTTTGCTTTGGTAAAGCAAAAAATATGCTGCCACAAAAGTACTTCCTTTTTTCCAACACTTCCGATAGCAGAAACACTCCAATTGTTCAGCGCAAAGCTTAGTGTATATCAGAGTGGATCAGAACCACAGAGCAGCGAAAACAACTTTTTCCAGTGCCATCCTCTTTTAAATTCTTAGATATCTGTAAACAAGAATTGCGAAGAAATAATTCTGATTTAAAACATTTCATGTCAAGCAAAATATCCTAATATTTTTGATTAATCAATGTTTCCAATTTCATATTTATTTGACACTAGCCGCTTTCGGCTGCTAGCTTGATCGCCAGATATAAAATTTCAGTTGAATCTCTTATGCATAATTTGATTTGCGTGGTTCTCTTAACAAAGTACTTTTAAACTTCAAATTGCTATAGGCATTTAACCCGCGTTCTTTTCGTAGCCTTGCTCTTGTCTACAAACGTAAAATACGCATTTGATTTCAATATTAAATTGGCGCGGCACATTTTACTCCAGCGGCATGTTAATTGGCTGAAAACATGCTGATAAAAAGAATTAAAACATAACAACGATAATCTTTCAGTTTACTGGATTATTCATTATATACTTACTATCTTGAGGACTTCCTTTACAGTTTTCACAGAAAAGCTGATCAAATAAAAGAAGAAAGTAAAATCCAATAAGATATTTTTTTAGTTTTCAACAATGGAAGGGAAACACACAGTTAAATATTTATTTAAACAATGAAAACGGTTTGAAATGCTTTGCAACAATGAAAAAGTATTGTTGTAAGTTATGTCAAAAATTATTTTTAAAAAATTTATAAAAATTAGAGAAAAAAATCGTACTACATTGAAAAGATAATTTTTTTAAATTTTCAGATGGTGTAAAAAATAATTTTTTGCTGTAATATTTTCGGAAGTTATTAAGAAAAAACGCCAAAATTTAGCTTGTTTTTTAATTAATTAAAATACTAATCATAATTTTAAAAAACGGCTCCGATGTGCACATTCCCATTTCCCACCCTCCAAAGTATGTTTGTGCCGTTGCTCTAGGTCTAGCGGACTGTTCTGTAGAGCGCCAACACACACACCTTTATTATTAGTAGTTTAAATTGTTCAGTTTAGTTATATTAACGTCCCTTTCTGATCAACATGAGGGCGATATTTTGGGACGGACCTCATACATTTGAACGGTGATCAGATAATAGGGATGAGTCCTGAGCCGGCATCTCCTCTCCAAGCTTCATCACCACTCTGGCGGCTTGATCCTTGACGTCGCACCAGGCTCACGTACAAGCACATATTTGCTTTGGTGGATTTGGGTTTCGAATCTGGAACTCTCCGGTTCCGACGAAACCTTGCCGCCACAGTCCAGGAAGCATAGTGCAACTGTGCAAGAAGGTTAAAGGCTTCAATTGCATTATATTGCCTTTCAATAATCGTAATCTACCATTTGTGTTGTGTAAGGAGGCAGAAAAAAGGCTTTTTTTTCTTTCTTTCCAGTAATAAACCCCACCTTGAGAAATTTTAACGAAAGTAGGGCCTAGAAATTCAACAACTAAACATCTTGATTAAGAATTATCATTATTTTTTGTACAAAATAGCAGCACGAGAAATTAAATTAATTTGTTTGACTTTATTTTTCTACATGAATCACGTAAAATTCCATAGAAAAGACTCGAGGACATTTGAGCGCAAATCTTCGTACATTATTAGAATAAAAAATATCGGTGCTTTCTTCAGAAGAAAAGCAGCTTTATTAACATAACTATGAAGTAAAATTATTTTTTTGTCTTTGGAAAAACGGAATTGCATAGTTTTGGTACATGTGTGGTTTGTTCAAATGATGATTCATTTTGTCAATATTTTGATAGAATATATTTTTATTTAAATAAACATCATCATTAAAATATAAAATGAATTGATTTATTATCTGAAAGCAAGTTAGTGAACTAATATACTGAAAATCGAAACAGAAACCAAAAGTGTATGATGTTCGTCAGTTCTTGGGGCCGTTTCGGTAGATTATTATTTAGAATGACAGGAAACAGTGAACCGCGATCGGAAATTAAAGGGAGCTTGCTCTCTCTGCAGCTGTATACAATCTAGTAAGGTGTCATAATAAGGTCCAAATACAGTGAAAATCAAACAGAATCTACTGTTTTTCTAAATTTATCAGACTACATAACGATATGAATTTGAACTTAGATTTTTATGTGCAATCGTAACTCACAGTTACATAGTATTAACATTTTAAGCCTGTGATTAGGCTTAGCCACACCCCATTGCGGCGTTTTGATATTCGGATGCAATTCGCTTGTTTGAGCAGGTACTAAGGTAGCGTTTTTGGTATATTTTTCTCTTTCTCCCTCACAAAGACCATCATCATTCCAGTTTGTGTTATTATTTAAGACAAAGTAATCATGTGCGCTTGTAATTACTGCTATGAATTCACATCCATGCTTTTATTTGTATAATAACAAAGTGATAGATGTGGATAATTTGGCTGTCATAAACAATAATTTTTATCTACAAAGTAAGTAAAGTATCATATATTTACATTCATTTCCAATTAGTAGAAACTTAACAATATAGATTTTATGAAATTATGCTTAAGACAACTTCTGTTTGACTATATTTATATCCAATAATATTGTACTTGATCATTGATATAATGCATAGTTTATAGCTTGCAAGATAAACAATCGTTTGTCTGCCTCTATATTTTCAATGAGTAAATTTTATTCAAATCTATTTTTGTTGATTGCCTTCTTTCATGGTAAAAATTCAAAATAGTAATCATTTTTTCACTTCTTTCTAAGGTTGCTTTGGATAACTATCTCCTTCAGCAACATTATGGCTTGTTGTATGAGTGATGAAGCCAAAGAACAAAAACGTATAAATCAAGAAATTGAGAAACAGTTGAGGAAAGATAAAAGAGATGCCCGTCGAGAACTCAAATTATTACTCTTAGGTATGTTATGTAACTTGTTTTATAATGATATGAAGTTCTTAGATGTATTTTTATTACATGTATCGCGTTCTGCAACTTACAGATGACACACTCACATATTATTGTTTTCAATTCCAATTCTTCCTTTAAAATTATCAGCTGATTTCATTGTAATTTTTCCAAGATTTCCGGAAGACTTGTTTAACATGTAAATAACATATTTAGATGCACAACTTAATAAATTGATAATTTATATTGGCAATTTGTATTTTATTGATAATGTGTAATTTGTTATTGTTTACAGTGAGATTTTTGTGATTTTCAATAACTAAGTAAATTGACTTACATTTTTTGATAATTAAGAAACATTTGCTGCCCACAGCAAATTTTTATATTGCTATAAATCCAAAAGAAAAAAAATATAGAAAATAAAAGATTTTAAAAATTCAAATACTAATATTATATAATTAGCAATTCATTTTTCTCTTCCTCAATATCTTCTTCTCTTTGTATATTATTTCATTTTAACATGAATAATGTTAGTATACATCATAATTGAATCAAAAGGTTTCTTGCATATTATGACATAGTTGAGAGAACTGGAAATATGCGGTAACATGATTCTAAAATTTCGTAATATCCTATTTGTTGTAAGGGAACCCCATTGACTTCCTGTATCTTTCCTATTACTTTTTTATCTATAATGATTCATAGATAGAAATAGACTGAGCTGTTCTGAATTATATGAATTCTTTGTCCTATACACTTTTAAGAGCCTATCAATTTATTTAAACATTTTAATAAATTTTTTTAACTAAATATCAAACTTTGTCTTCTACATAGTTAATAAACTAGTCAGTTATTTTTTCCCCTCTAATTTAACTGTGTGAACTTTCATTTATTTATAAATATCTGCATATAATTGCATCTGTGACAGGTAAATAAAAATATTAACTTTTAACTGCAAGGATTATTTGAAGCCAAGCTATTAATCAACTTTAATGTATGTATAATTTTGCAAACATCTTCACTTTCACAGGAAAGTTTTATTTGAATTGTGTTAAAATGTTTTATGCATGTTAGTCTTTTTCTTTTTTTTAAAATTTTTTATTTGACTTGTTATGTAACTTGATGATGTAGAAAATTTAAGAGTTTAAACAAATTTCATTGTTTGCAGTAAAAATTAGATAAATTATTAGAAATCAGAATTTAAAGCTTTACTTCATATTGTTTTAGAAATGTCTCTTTGAAGGAGATGAATTATTTTTAATATAATAATAATGATTTGCATGTTTAAAATACATTCCAAAATAGGAAAAGTTGACTACTTATATTTTAATAAATTTTGGGAATTTTAGACTTAAGTTTTCTTAAATGATTTATTTGTTTTGGTTACAGCTTATTCTTCACTACTAATCAAAATTAATGAATAATGTGAAAAATATACTGTTCTCTGAATAAAATTTTTAGCCAATATTCAGTAGTGAAATGACTGACCTGACTTGTTTATCCATTGAGTATAGAGTGTCCCAATGGTTGATCAGGAAAATATCCAGTGATATAATTATTTATACAAATTATTTATAAATGAATGTGTAATTGAACTTCTGCATTTTGTTAAGCACATCAAATATGCAAATTGGGTGGCTGACAATGTGTTGCGTAATGAATGCATTGTAGGAATTTTGGTATTTGGTTCTGTTTAAATTTAATCTGGTTTCTGAGAGTATTCTGGTTTCATGTCACTTAAAACCAAACTTAAAAGGATCATTTTAACAAAAAGCAAAAGTTAGCCATTTATAATTATATAAGGATGGAAAGGGAAAAAATACAGGTTTTCCTATTAATTTGTATAGCATGTACAGAAGGTACAGAGTATGTTGGTTATTCTGTTGCATGTTTTTGAGGCAGATGAATTACCTATTCCCAGAGAATACATTGAATGGTATCTGTTGTGATTTGGGAACATTCAGTAGTGACTGAATCTTCTCCACATGTATCAATAACTTCAGGTGGCCTCGGAGAAAAAAATCTAAAGGTGTCATATCTAGACTATGTGCAGACCACACATAGGTCTCTTATGTCTTATTAACTTTCTTAAGACGCATCATGATTTCTCTATGCTTTCAGACTTATTGAACACCTTTGTACATTTCAACCCTGTGTATGCATTGCAAATTTTGATTAAATTATGCTGGTGATATTACCATATTTTATATTGGATGGTCATAAATTGATCTGAATTTTAGGAACTGGAGAATCAGGAAAAAGTACTTTTATAAAACAAATGAGGATCATCCATGGTTCTGGCTATTCTGATGAAGACAAAAGAAGTTTCATAAAGCTAGTTTACCAAAATATATTTATGGCAATGCAAAGTATGATCAAAGCAATGGAATTACTGAAAATTGAATACAAAGATCCTTCTAATCACGTAAGTTTTATGATCATAAATTTATTCGAGTATTTCTTTCTATTTTTGTTGTTTTATAGGCATTTTTTCTATTTAATATTTTGTCATAAATATCAAGTTATGGTAACTCATTCTAAAACAAATTAGATATTGTTAGTGTCACTTGACAAAGTTTCCTATTTGTGCTTTAAGTTCCTACTCTAAACTATAAAATTTTATTTAAAGAAAAAAATTCTGCAGTTGACTTTTAATTTAAAGAATGTAATGTTTCATAATAAAAATGGTTACTTGCTTACATTTTTTTGAAAATTATGTATAAAAGGTGAACAAAGGTAAAATTCAATTAAAAGCTTATACAGTAGTTTCTACATTTGTGTGGTAATTTATATTTTTCTGAATAATATAGATATTTTTCCTTTTTGAATATTGCTAATGGCTAATAAACAGTTGTCCGATTGGTTGATAAATCACTTTTTGAATAAAGTGCACTTCTCTCAATTAAAAAAATGAAATAAGATTTAGAGATTAAGTAAAATTTTATAATCTCCACTGTCTCAGTGACTTTTTTTAATATAAACTGTAATTTTTTCTAATCCTGTGAATAAGGTCAGTTATTTGCATAGGTAATTGTTACTAGTTTTGCATCCTTATTTCTCTATATATTTTTTAAAATTTGATGCCTTAATTTCCATTAATGGTATATTGAATATATGAAATGAAAACATTTGAAAATTATTTCCAAAGTTTAAAAGTTAGATTAGTTTTTTTGCATTTGATTTAATTAAGATGTGCGAATACAGCTTTTCTGTATTATGAATTCTAGCATGAAACCTTGTCACCATCTGTATTCTTCATCTTCTTTTCAAAAATTATATATATAAGTGCTTTAACTCTTTATATCCTGACGGTACTTAAAAGTACCATTTAAATCATGCTTAGGTTTTATTTTCGTAATATGACCATTTTTCCTGATGATATTCACAAGGACCCGTAGCATGTAGTTAGAACATCTAGCAGTTGATGGCAGCTGGAGGCAGAAATTAAAATTTTTTAATTATTAATTTAATTAAGTTATTTAATTAAAGTTTTTCACTCTTCCCTGGAGCTATTCTAATGCAAAACATATCTAATGATGCAAAATTAAAATTCAAAAGTTGCTGGTACATTAATTGTGTAAATAAAGAGTTAATCTGATATTTCACTGCATACTAATAAGAGCATGAAGGGGGATAATTTTTGAAAATTTGCTTTCTCTAAGCATGTTCCATAATGTTCAAGAATGTTTTTCAAACTGAAATTGCCACAGAATTGCGGAGCTAGTCTCTATGAGATTTTTGTTTATTGATCAATAACCTTTATATAGTTTGTATGTAAATTATGTTTTGATGGCCACTATTCACTGAGAGATTTCACAAAGTGACAGACAAGAGCTATTTTTAAAAAAATCCCCGTCGGCAAGCTGGGAGACAAAGGCAGATTCATTTTGTCTGGAGATATAAGGAAAAGAACATTTCATCCTCTATTTTCATTACAGTTAGAGCTACAAGAATGAAAGAGGATGGAAGTGAATGCAAATGATAAGAGCTTTCCCAAAAAGTGTCGCATGCATGGGTTAAATTCAGTTTAACTCAAAGGGGGGGGAATTGCATTTCAGCACAAAAGATGCTCGTTATAATAAGACAATAATTGACCTAATTTGAATTTTCTTCCTGTCTTCAATCATTAGAGAGTTATGGGGAAATGAAAATTTCAGTTCCCTACCATTTCCACCCCCTTTGAGCCTGATAGCCCTTCTATGAACATGGCCAAGATTTTCACCAGTTAAAATCTAATCAAAATTACTCTAGTTATTATGTTCACAAGATAACATGGGCGAAGCATTATATATATATAATGCTTTGAATTAGGGGCAGTTTTGGGTTCTTGGGCTCATGATCAATAAAGAACTGCAGAAATTTCCCAGAAATCGTGTCTTGACAACCATTGCAATTGCTTCCTAAAAGGAATCTACCTAATTGAATAGACAAGGTGAGAGGTTACTGGTATTGAAGAGCTAAATAGGTTGCTGCAGACGCTCTTTTTTGTGTATCATAGTCTCTGCTTTTTATTAATCAAGACACTCTATAAGAATAATCGAAAAACAAAATTTCTACTATCTAGAAAACCTAGAAATGCAAACTTTGTTTAACCGCCCGAAACTGCAAAAGGGGACTTCCCTGATTTGCCATAACGCCGCTTGGGCAGGTAATTTTTCGAAGCAATCCATAGATTTTCCTTTGATAGATTCTTTTCTTTGCAATGTTTCTAATAAGTGGCTCTAGCAGTTTAATGAATCTTGGATAACAAAACAAATGTAAACTTGTTTTTAGGTCAAATTATGTTAGATAAATTAGTTTTTAGGTTCTTTTTTTCCCTGCAATTAAAAACTAACAAAAATTAATACAATCAATACTTTTAACTGTTTTGACTGCTGATTTGAATTTATACAATCAATTTGAATACAAAATTGCTTGTAGAAAATTCGCTTATTTTTGGACACAATATGCAGAAACCAGCGGGAGTAGTCTCCCCTAAACTTTCTTGTACACTTTCTAAGTGGAGATTCGTCAAAATCTCGAGTTCGAATTTTTTTGACGATTACAATACTTTTTCTTTGTATACTTCGTATACGAGAAAGTGAAACAAACAAACCTGAAATCAAATATCTGTTGCCATGTTTCAAAAAAAATATTACTTTGAAGCAGGTGCGATAAAATAGGCAATGCAATGAATGCTAAAGCGAAAATTCTGCTTTGGAATTGAATTCCCAAGAAAACAATTTATACTACCACAACCGTAACAGTTGCAAAAGCGCGTAAATCAAAGATTTGCTGAAATAATGGGATCGGTTTGAATTTTATTTACAACAATAAAAAAATTGTTACAATTTATGTTTGAAAACATTATTTATTGTTGTAAATAAAATTTACAACAATAACAGATTGCTACCAGTACTCATGCGCATGAGAATCGGATTAAAAGAAATTGAATATGCAATTTGAACGCCTCTTTTTGACGGATTTGACCCAAAATTTTATACGGACCAACATTCATGACGATAAAACTGTGTACCAAATTTTATCCATCTAGCTATTCAAGTTTTTGAGTTATAGTGTTCACATGACTGTGGACATACAGATAGACAGACTTCCCATTGACAGATTTTGTCCAAAATTTGATAGAAACCTACAAATTATGTTTAAAGACCACATACCAAATTTCAAACCCCATAGCTCTAATAGTTTTCGAGTTATCTTGTTCACAGATAGACATAATTCCAAAATTGTGTTTTTCGGACTCAGGGTGGTCTAAAACATGGAGATTCGTCAAAATCTCGAGTTCGAATTTTTTGACGATTACAATACTTTCTCTTTGTATACTTCGTATACAAAGAGCAATCATGTCAATTGATTGGGTAAATTTGTTGAATATATTATTTTAGTTTCAATGAGCCCATTATATAATTTTAAATAGATCTGAAATTTAAAAGTTCTCACCGTAATATTATCAAATAATATTTGCAGGAAACACATGCATAATTCAAACTAAAAGTTTATTTGACATTTAGAATACAGACATAGAATTTAAAAATATACCTGGTTTGGGGAGCGTCATATTGTTGCCTTGCCCAGTTTGTAAAATTACTTTGGGCTGCTGCTGAGTTACAAGTAACTGAAGTCTCTGTATTATTATGAGTGTTCTGATTTTGAACTTCTAATTATTTGTTTCATTTTCATAGTATATTTAATAAATACTTCTCATGTATTCAGGCAAATGCTGAACTTGTTCGAAGTGTGGACTTTGAAACAGTAACCACATTTGAGCAACAGTTTGTCAATGCTATCAGAGCATTATGGAATGATCCTGGTATACAAGAGTGTTATGACAGGAGGAGGGAGTATCAGTTAACTGATTCTGCGAAGTAGTAAGTACAACTTGTTTTTCCTTTTTTAAGTTTATATAGTGTTTATTTTATTTATGATACAGGGGAACTTCAAGTTGCTTTTTTCTTTAAACTATGTGAGCAGTAATGTTAATATGTTAAACTTTTCCTTACGAGATGCATGGATGCTATACTGGCAGATTTTTTCCCTTTACTTACTGGCTGGTAGAACTGCTGTACAAGTAAATTTTAGGATTGCTGTACAAGTAGGATTTCAGTTACTTCTCCTGTTTAGGTAATCTGTATCTGCTCAAATTATGTAGCTGATCACTGTACTACCCTTTACTCTACCACTTGAGAACCCTTATTGAGTCGCACTGTGTGTGATCGGCAGTTTGATTGCTAATTTAAAAAAAACAACAGCAGAAATATTAATTCAATGAATTGTTGAGGCAAAATGCTGACCTTACCTTCTAATGGAAAAGATAGAAAACCACTCTCCTGGTTCTTCAATACACTCATTATTTTGAGTTTTCCTATAGCCTTAAATCCAAAGGTTAAGTGTTTGACATTTCTCAAACATTCTGTATTAAATATTAATCTTGGCTTTATAATAACCATGCTGAGCTAAGAAAATATGGTATTGTAATAATGGTTAAATTGCAAAGAGAAACTTGATTAACACTAATGGTTAAACTGCTTTCCTTAAAAAAATAAAATTTAGTATTCCTAAGACATTCTATCTGCCAGAGATATCGAGTTACCAAGACCAAAGCATGCTTTACATATTATGAAAATTTTATCTTAATTTTGAACAACGTTTATAAAGTAGAATGATCCATTATTTTGTTTTGGGGAGTCGAACTCGTCATTGGCCATTGGTTACAATTCTGGGATTCTTGGGACTGTATTATCCAGCTACATAACTTCAGCCAAACGTTGTTATAAGTTTTACTAACAGCACCCGATGTGCTCCACGTGGCTTCTCAGCTCGCAACCACTTCTTTTTCAGTTTTAAATACTGAATTCGGATTAGTGAAACAGGCTATTAAAAAAAAAGCATTTTAGTTCTAATATTTTGCGCAACTTTGTCACAAATTTCTGTATGTAAGTTTTCAGAATCATAATTGCAGTATGATATCACTCTAACTAAAGTTTCCTTCCCCCTACAATTTATTTTTTATTTTACAATATTCTTGAAGTGCATGCAGATCAGTAATATTATTTTAAACTTTCAGCATTCTGATTGGTTAGCTGCGCTTACAAAGTGGCAAAAAAAAAAAAAAAAAGGTGAAATCGGTCCCGTTTTTTTTGGGGGGGGGGGCTTGGAGAGAATGCAAAGTTAATTAGTGTTTCTGCAATTTCTTTTGAAAATGGAGAGAGGTGAGTAGGATGGTAGCCATTGATGATGTATCTAGTGGTCATAAGCTTTCATATAAAATAAAAACTAGCAAAATTGGGCCAGTGATTGGGTCTGGGGAACTGGTACTATGGTTTTGCCAATTATCTATCCTATTAAAATTCGAACATAAACAAACTTCTCATGAACCACTGAATCTTGAAATGATCTAAAAGTACCAAAATATAGAAAATAATCCAAGGAATTCGTTTTGACCAACATATATCGACAGCTCCTATAATTATGTGACAACAAGTAAATGAATGAAATATTGTGCCGCTACCTATTGACAGCTTTTATAATTATCTGTCGCATTGGTTCTTCTTGTATCTGGTTTGTATAAAAGGTTTTATTTTCTAAAGGTTTTTTTTTTTATTAGGGAGCTTCTGTGTTTTGTTTTAATAAATATCGGGGGAAAAACACATTTTTTTCTTTCTTTTTTTTCGAATGATGCTTCATTTCGCAACATTTCCTTTTGTTGAGGAAAATATTTTTTTCATTTTTATCCAATTTTTCCTCCCCATTATTATTCAAATACGGGTAAGATGAAAACCCGGTAGCAGAAACAGCACAGCGCCACAGATAAATTTTAGCCCTTGCAAACAAATTTTTGAATTCACTTTCTAAAAAAAAAAATGGTATTTGCTGGCAGGTACATACAATATCTTGTCAAAATTTTCTAAACTTGTACAGTCAAGTGAAAATCTGCCTTGGGATTATTTGAGACTAGGGGGCTCTGCCCTCTGCTCGCTAAAGCTCGCCAACCCCCAGGAGGATTGCAGCAATCCTCCGGGGTTTGCTACACAAACCCTGCTCGCTTCACTTGCTAAAATGAAGACACTGCGTGTCTTAGCACAGTTGTTGTAAAATCTTCATATATATATATATTACACCCCTTGCTCGCTCTGCTTGTCAGCCTCCAAGAATCACGTTGCGATTCTTTTGGGATCACTGTGTGATCCCGGCTCACTTTGCTCGCCATACAGTTATGTGTTTCTGCTAGTATTAGGAAATTATAAGTACATTAATTACTTAAAGTAAATTTAAATTATGTGAAATTGCATGAACTCCTAAAATTAATTTTTCATCAGTTTCTACAATTAAAATCTTCTGGTAGTACAGATATATATATATGTAAATGTTAGAAAGAAATTTCAATGTTAATATTTATAATTCAAAGATGATTAAAAATCAAAATTATTTTCATCAATCATTTAAAACTTCTTGGCATATATACATTTGACTATTTCTTCAACAGTTTATTTCAACATAACTTCATTCCAACAAAATTTTAAGTTTAAAACTGGTAAGATAGTCTTTTTCCAAATCTCCAAAAAAAATTTTAAAACATTGCTTTTTACAACAAAATTTTAAACATTCATACTTTTCATTTAAATATTGCACAGAAAAGCTTCCCCCACTTGTAAACATGCTTATTCCAATAATTATTGAGTCAAGAATGATATTGTGTTTTTATCAGTGTAGTCATTTGTGTTTTAAATCTCAGAAAATTCTTAATCGTCTCGTCATAAAATGATGTAACCCATCTTGCAACCTTTTAGGTAAAAAAGGACAGCTTAAAGAAAATAGTGGATTGAAACATGTTCATATTAACTATTCATAATTAAAACCTATAATAATGATTTACCCGTAGCATTTTAAAATTAATTAGATAGCGTTTTTTGAAATTTTCAAACATTTTTTCCAGCACAATCTTAAACATGCACTTTTTTAAACGAAATGTTGCTTCTGCACATATTTTATTCAAACGATCTAACTCGAAAAATATTTCTTTGTTTCCGACTTCAAACCAATTCAAGAGTTCCGCCGATTTAAAGGTAAACAATTCTCCAAACTTGTGAGTATCAAATTCGGCCCGATTTTGCGTCCACATAAACGTTTTATATATATATAGATAGATAGATAGATATAAAAGCCGGGGATTCCCTTGCATGCTGCTCTCTTCTATGCAAATTGTATTCAACAGTTTGCAAAAAATTCATTTTAAATCAATAAATTCAAGAAAAAGTAACGAATTTTCCATGTAAGCGATTAGCTCAACTGGTTAGCGGAATGATCGACGTCAGTGTTGAGATTGGTAAACAAACTGATCGTTGCCAATGGGGAGAAAGAAATAAAGGTTCTTTTTTGTGCCACGCATAAGCGTTTTATATAATATAGATACTTGACAAATTTGTATTCTCATCTAGCGATATTTTTAAGGTATGTTACGTCAAAGGGCAATCTTAAAACTATTGAAGATTTATGTGATTTTTTATTTAAATTGCCTTCTTCATTTTTTAAATTCTCCAAAACTGCTGCAGAAATGTTCAAATTTTTCACCTATCAGGGTGTTCCAATTCTAGATAAACTAGTAGACAAAAAATCTTTGCATTCCACAACTAAATTTAATGAAGATGATGAACTTAGTTGCAGATATACTAGTAATTTAAAAGATTTTGCTACATGTTTTTACCTCCCTCTGAGATCAGATCGAAAACTACACAAAAAACAAAAACCAGGACATAGATGATATTTTAGATAAAGTTGGTCACATTTTCAACTTTGATTATTTGATATTTCCAAGAAGTAATGTCTCTATTGAATTTGTATTCACTCCAGAAACTTTTTTCAATTTTATTAGTAGCTTTTTAAGTCAAACACCCAATGTTGATAAAGATTCTGTCTTCTTTGAATATGAACAATTATGTTTGTGATTCCAAACAAAAATATCTGAAAGCAGAGAAGAAAATATATTGTGTGACCTAAACGCCCTTTTCAAATTTGCAGTATTAGAACTAAAAAATAAATGTCCACTTATGATGAAGTTACTTACATTCTCTATTTCCATCCCTGTATCTGAGCTGTGTGTGAAAGTTGGGGATCACTTATAAGTAATGTTATGCAAAAACAGCCACTATGGAACTATGACGATATCGGCACTTCTGACATACTTGTTTTTATAATTCTTAATGACCTTCCAGTTGGTTACAAAAACACACATAAATTTCTTAAAACTGCATTAATTGAAAAGTATGGCAAGTCCTACTTCCAACATTTTAAGCATGTATCATCGGATATTAAATTTAAATGTTCTATAACATCAAAAGTTGTAAACAGAATTATAGAAGAGCCCAGAAATTGTTTACCATGTTTTCAAGGAAATGATAAATAGGGAATAAAAAATATAACTTGATAATATAACATCCTTTTATTGTTGTTATTTTAACATTTTCCTTTTCAGTGCATCATATTAATAGGGGACTTAAAGCCTTTTCTGATGGGAATGTAATTTATAAAAATGCATTTTATAACAATTACTAAAATTGTATGTAATTGATTTTACGCTATGTTAATGTATTTATGGGAATAGCATTAGTTACGATATAACATTAAAAATTGTTTCATTGTAACAGGGTTCGTACGCTCCTTGAAAACTATTTAAAAACTCCTTGAATACGATTTTCATTTTCTAGCACTATGGAAACCCCTAGATTTTGGGTTTTACTCCTTATAAACTCCTTGATTTTCAATTTTTAACATTTCTTTTATCAATTGTGTACTATGTTTCACCGATAAAAAGGATTCTAAATCGCCGCCGTATCAATTACCCAGTATTTTGCGTTGCTCTTTCCACGGTTTGATGTTCGTCTCCTGGCATTATCCAAAATTTAATAATTGGTTTTAAGTGCCAATCAGTAATAACCAAAACAATAGAATGGTGCAAATTGAGAATGTTATTTCTCTTGGATTATTTCGAAACATTAACTGTATTTCTTTAAAATGAAACGTATGATTTGTTGTAAAGGACATATATTGTGATGGTGGAGTTGATACTATTAATCAATTTTAGCTAAATTAGTTTTAATAATCAAGAAATTTTGTTAATTTAATTTTCTTCATATACTATTTTATAAGCAATGAAAATGTCAAAAAACAGTTTCTAATATCTAAATAAATGGTTCTCTTGGCACCTCTATATTTTAAATATTGGATGGTGCACAGTGAGGCATGGAAATTACTTAAGAATTTAAATTCTAAAAAAATGAATGGAAATAGTTTTGTATTTAAAACATGGTATGTAATGAACTATTTGAACTTTTGGGGTAGTTGTATAATTTCATAAATAACTGAGTATCTAAGCAGCACCACTCTACTTTCATATAAATAGATTTAACATGGCATTCTTGGATAAATCAGCTTAGTAAAAACTTATAAAAGAAATAAATATAACCACATTTATTTGAGTTATTAGCAATGTTTTAAATAATCTTAATATAATTTTTGTGTACTTTAAAAAGGGAACGCTTTTTCATGCGTAAATATTGACTCCTTGAAAATTTTGAAAATACTCCTTGAAAACTCCTTGATTTTTAATTAAAAAATCGGTAAGAACCCTGTATAAGTGTTGTGTTGTAACCAGAATTTATATTATCAGTCTAGTAATGTTTGTACCATAGAAAACCTCTAGCTTAATTGTCACTGAAACCGGTGTCGCTACAACAAAGTCTAACTGTATAATTTTGGTTGCAGACAAATTTTAAGGTTCTGGATGGGTGTTGCAGATTAATACAAAAAGTTTCTGCTACTAGGGAGGAAAATATATGTTTGTGGTGTTTAATTTATCAGTTTGGTGTACTATTAAATTATTTATCGTTTCTGTTTTTTATTTTATTTTTTCTTTTGCAAAACAAAATATTATGCTAACTTGTTTTAATTTACAAACATTGGAATTCTCGCGTGTTCATTCAAACCATACTTTTTTAAGGTAGTAAAAAGGCTAGAATTGAAAGTTTTAATCCAACAAGAGAGTATTCAAAACGGATTTAAGTTTGTGGGGGAAGCTTAGTAACAATATTTATAGGGGAAAAAACAGAGGAATATGAAAAAATATAGATTCCGAGAAACCCTGGTTATTAGCTATAAGGTAATTAAAAGGTTGGATTTAAACATTTTAATGAAACAATATAGGATTCAAAGGAGATTTATGTTTTTGGGTTGAAGTTAATGACAATATTTGTAGTAAAAATAAACTGGAGGTGGGCACATGAAAATAAAGTAATAAAAAGAGTAGATTTGTAAGAATGTTTACGTTTTTTGGGGAAAGTAAGTGACAATATTTGTTGAAAAAAACGGAGGCGGGCCATATGAAAATATATGGATCCCGAGGCCTTGCGTGAAATCATGTTCTCCGCCCAGGAATATCCCATTATTCAAGATTGCCTGTGCAACACTGGACCATGCAGCTAGTTTTAAATATATAGATTGTTGCTTAAGGGCTGGTGTAACTCTGCTGTACAAGTAAACAAATAGAATTTGACTCCTCCCATTGAACTTGTCTATCTCTGCTCTAATCACTCAAGCTTCTCATTTTTCTTGCCTGTCTTTTTGAATCACCTTATGTCTGAGAGGCAGTTTAATTTCCAATAAGGGAAGACGGGAATAGGAGCTCTGTGAGTGATTGAGGGAAACTGCAGACATTGTCTTCTAATTACTTCGAAAGCCAAGAAGCCACTCGAGTATTACTTGAAAAGGTAGTGCTGCACTTCCCTGTGTGTCGCCATAATCTTCTATTCTCTTGCCCGGAACCTGCAGATTGAGTTACTTTAAGTTGAGTTTTAGAAAGTGAAGTAAAGTGAACCTCTAACATTTATTTGTTATATGATGTAAAAGGGGAAAAAACTTCCATTTATCTGTTGTATGATGTAAAAGGGGAAAAAACTTCCAACTTCTTATCTAATCCAAAACCTCTCTAAATGTCGATCATGGTCTCAAGTGGGGAAATACAGAAAAATATTATGCTTGTAAAATTTCTAGCATTATTTTTCACCTACGTTCTGCAATATTCGTTAGCAGGATTGAATTTACCATTAAGCAATTGGCTAAAAATGCTGCTATCTTCTGCCATTTGCCAGCCAAATGAATCCTTCTTAGATTATAAATTAAAAAACACATAAATATAAAATGGAAAAACCATGTCTATATATAACATTGGACATATTCAGAACACTGCCAATTCAGAAGAGAATTTTATTAAATTGAAATTGATAAAGACATACACTCTATTGACTGTGGCTCAAGAAAGATTGACTTTCTTTGGCAATAATATCAATTTAGCATTGAGTGGATTCAAACATTAGTAAAAACAAAAGCACAAGAAATTGTTTTCTCATAATGAAAATATTAAACTGCAATTTATATTGAACTTTAAATGTATTATTCATGTAAATGAATTAAAGGTATTTAAAATACTCATTAATAAAAATTTTTAAACTTTCCTTTTGGGAAATTAAAAAATGTTTGCTAATTTTTAAAAAAATCAACATTTTTTAAAAATTGTAAGTGTATATATTTAGCTGTGCGAATCTACAAGTACATATTGATAACTGATGCATGAATTTTCTTTGCCAAAGGTGCCAGGTGCTTGCTCGGGCCTTTTCATGAATAAAAATAGCAATGAAAAGAACCTTGACGATAGTATTTTAAATAATTTTTATTAATTTTTTAATTATCTTTGACTAATGCTTCATTTTATTTCTAACTTTGGGGATGTGTGAGAATTTTTCTAACAGACATGGATTCGTAAATTTTTTTTAGATTAGATCAGGAGTTCTTAATCTTTTCAACAAGTGGGGAAAAAAATTAAAAATTCCTAATCTAAAAATTGATAAAATCATATACAGTAAAAGCTTAACTAACCGGCAAGCTCGGGAAACTTCGATTTCCGGATACCTGAAAAGTCTGGATAGTTGATTGTGACAGGAAAATGGGAGGGGAGATAGATTGTTGCTTTTTTTACCGACGTCCTTTACCTTTTTTTTTGTTGTTGATTTCGCTTTTAGGTCGCGTTTTTCGGCAAAAGATGAGGGCCTTTTTTTTTTTTTTTTTTATTCTCACTTTTGCTTTTGAACACCCCACCCCCTCATAAAACAAGTCTGTGTACGACACTGTACTGTGTACTGCTTTTTTTTCTTCTTTCTACGCCCCTCCTTGCTGAGTGGACGTTGCATTCCAGAAATAAATTGTCCACTTGAATGGAACGGCGCAGGCTAAATTTTGGCGCGCGGAAGTAAAATTTTTAGATAAACTCATTTTCTAAATTTTACGGTTAGTTGAGCTTTCCGGATACTTGAATGCTGGATAATCGAGAATTTACTGTATATTCAATTGTATCAATTTTTCATCTGTTGAATTTTTAAAAATATACATTTCTTTCTGTTTCTGTATAGTTATTTGAGTGACTTGGAAAGAATTGCTCTGCCAGATTATCTACCAACACAACAAGATATCCTTCGTGTGAGAGTCCCAACAACTGGAATTATTGAGTATCCATTTGATTTGGATTCTATTATATTCAGGTTAGTCTCTTACTGTTAAAAGTGCAAAATTAGCTTTGTACCAGTGGTTTTCTTAAAATCAATTCTTGTATGGAAACTCAAAAAAAAAAAAAAAAAAAAGTATCAATTTAAGCATTGCTCATTTTTATTTTAGAATGGTTGATGTTGGCGGTCAGCGTTCTGAAAGACGGAAATGGATTCATTGTTTTGAAAATGTAACTTCTATAATATTTTTAGTTGCTTTGAGTGAATATGATCAAATTTTGTTTGAATCAGATAATGAGGCAAGTAGTTTATTATTATATTATATTTTATTTTTAATATTATATTTTTTTGTTGCTTATTTGATTTCGGAATTTAAGGTGATGCAGCATATGCATAAAAAAGTTTTTTTAAATGATTTTCTACCGATTTTACGATAATTTTTCTAAAAAGAGAAGGGGAAAAAATAAATCAGAATTTAATTTTACTTTACAGTTCTTTTAATCTTGGTATTTTAAACATAATTTAATAGAAATTTGTTGAAATCTCTGCTTTTAAATTAATTTGAGTGTTAACAGGGTAAGGAATTTATTGTAATTAGAATTATATGTTTAAATTGCAAATTATATGTCAAAATTGCATTCACTGAATTTATTTTTTTTAATTTAAAACTAATCTGAATGTTAATGTAAATAATCTAAAATGTAAAAAGCAAAAAAATCTCAGTTTTCAAACACACAAAAATTCCTAAAATAATGATAAAAAAGTATTGAGAAGAAATAAATAAAGAGAATAAATGTCTTTTATTTTAAAGCTCAGTATTCTTATCTTTGTTAAAGACAAATATTGTCATATAAATATTTACATTATATAAGTTTTGCATTGTATCGGAAATTGTAGCAAATGAATGTTTGAGTATAACTAAATATTTTTAATATGAGAATGTGTTTGAATTACTATTTTCTGGTTCTTTTCTGTTAACGGAACCTCAATTGTTGCAAAATTTGAACGTTGATATTATTCCATTTTGGTGAATTATCACTAAGATTTGGTTAGTTACTAGGATTTGGCTGCTTTTGTCTGGGTTCAGTTAATACAAAAGTATCCATTTTCTTTATATGTCAATTTATGATGAATTTTTTTTCTTCTTTTTTCTAAAGAATCGTATGGAAGAAAGTAAAGCATTGTTTAAAACTATCATCACATATCCATGGTTTCAAAACTCATCAGTCATCCTTTTCCTCAATAAGAAAGATCTCTTAGAAGAAAAAATTATGGTCTCACATTTGGTTGATTACTTCCCAGAATATGATGGTATGTATTCGTGATTTCTCAACTACTGGATGTAAAAGTTCCATCATTTTATTTGTTTCTCCTATTCATTGATGACTTCTTCATTATGTTGTATAAAATTCTTCCCATATGAATAATTATTTGATTTTATGATATATTACTATTAGAAGTGAAATAGTTTATTTTTTCTCTTAACATTCAAGATCCTTTTTCATTTTATCATGTCTGTTCTAATATTTTATACGTAAAATATTCTTGATTTGAATTGCTACTTTAAAATGTTCTGCTTATTCCTAACATTTTATTTTAAACTTTTGTGTTTCTTCTGGACTTCTTGTAAGTATTATCATCTGTGATGGATCATTTTTTTAAATTCTGTTCATCTTCACCGCTGTTTGTACTTTTTTGTTTATATCTTCATGTAACTTGATGTAATTAGAGGCATATTTGCCTCTAACTACACTATACACTCGTGCAAAGTTTATTAATTTTTTTAAAATAAGAACCTTTTGGGTAGATAATATAAAAGAAGAATATTCTAAGATGCAAAAATTTTCATTCTACAAGGTACTAATTATTTCTTTATTTTATCAGGTCCTACACAAGATCATATTGCTGCACGGGAATTCATTTTAAAAATGTATCTTTCTCAAAATCCTGATCCTGACCGAATGGTGTACTCTCATTTCACATGTGCAACAGGCAAGTTATTACATTTTTTTAATTGCGATAACTTTTTTTATATCCAACTTATGTTGTTAGTTACTTTTTTAAAGGCAATTTATTCTTTGATTAAGACTGATTTATTTTTGTCTGATTTTTAATTTTTTTAAAAATTATTTTTTAATTATATTTTTGATTACTGTGTTTTGAACTAATTTTCATGAGCATGTTTATTTTTTCAATGCATGCAGATACTGAAAATATTCGACTGGTATTTTGTGCTGTAAAAGATACAATCCTCCAAAACAACTTGAAAGAATGTAATCTTGCCTGAGAAATTGGAAAACTTATCAAAATAATAAGCATGTCTAAGTATAAAAGACTTTTTCCATCAAGCACATAAATTCCCCTTGAAAGTAGATATCTTAGGAGAACTCTTAAAGTAGAGAAAAACCTTTCCATTATTGGCATGAATAGCCAAGCTGAAATCCACCTTCTGCTTTATTTCCCCAATTCTCCTGTTACTTAACCAAAGAAAACTTTTATTCCAGTTGAAATTTGATGCAGTTAAGTGTCTCCTATGAAGAAAAACCTTTTTAAGCTTTTAGTTGTAATTGGTGTAGTACCTTCAGTTATTAGCTTTCGAATACACTTGTGCACTTATTACTTATTCTCATTTGTTACTCATTGATAATGCATTATTTTTGTCTTGAATACATTGGAGCTTCATGAATTCAATTTAATATGAATCGAATAAATAAATATTTTTAAAAATCAGTCATAGTACTGAATTTTAGTATGCATTATACAAAACTCAGAATACACTTAACAGAAATTGAAATTCTTTAATTCGAAAAATAAATTATTTGTAATCAAACACAAAATTATTTCATCATAAAGTGATGAATTAAAAAATGTACGTTCCCTTTTGAAGAAATATGATGTTTCTAGATTGTTTATTATATTCATTCCTGCAATTTTAATCATTTATGGTAGCAACAAAGGCAGTTGAAAAAGCCAGGTACTCTAGTTTTCTGAAAATTTGTCAATTCTTAATTTTTCCATTGTCTTCAGTTTGCTAATTTAATAATCTTTAATTAAATTATTAAAGAATGGTCTTCCCTCTCTCCATTCTGTCACCTGTCTACCAGCATCATATTTCTTTTTTCTGTAAATGCCATTTCAAGAATAATGTATGAGGTCTGTAATGTAATACAGAAGTATGAAGATATTAAAAAATTACATATTTTTCTTTTGTGATATGTATTAAAAGTTGAGTTGCAGTAGCTCTAACGTATTCAAAAATATTTTATAAAGTTTCAAGTTCAGTATGTTCAATTTGCTATTCATATTTTTTTGTGCGCCTGTTTATTAAATTCAAATATTTTTTTAGTTGAAAACTAAGATTTTAGCATTTTAACTCTTTTTTTTTTTAATTTAATTGAAATCTTCTGTTATATTTGCTGTGGCTTCATATCAATATAATTTTTTTTTTCTATCAAGACAACAGAATTTTTCGGATCATAATTACTGATTTTTTATTTGAACATTTTAATTCTATCTTAGTATTGTAGTAGTTAAAACTGATTTTTTTAAAAAAAGTTTAATAGTTCAAAAAATCACACAAAATAAATGAGTTAATATATTATGATGAAAGAAACATATTTCTGGAATAACTATATTAACAGAGGAGTTTTTTTTAAATCTTGATATGTTAAGTTTTTCTTTCTCTTTTTTTAAAAATTAATTTCAATTTCTTATTAAATAGTTGAATATATGCTGTAAATTTGTTTAGTGCTTCAACAACCCTCCTTAATTCCTAAATTTCAAAATTTATTTTAATTACTTTTTTGTTGTAAAAATTATTATGGAATTTATTTGTTTTTAAAAAAGGAAATCTTTTAATTGGTCATTGGATATGTAGTTGAGAAAATTTTCATGGCAATAAAATTTGAAATAAAAATTAAGTAAAAAAAATTCTTAAATAACTATTAATTAAGTACCAAAAGTGTTTTTTTTATTGCTTAATATATTGACTTTAGACTTAACTTTCATTATATATTATTTCTGCTTGAATTATTTATGATTTGAAATTTTCACCTGTAAAGATCTTTCTTAGGTATTCTGTTGTATTAAGTAGAATCTTTGTTGAAGAAACTGTTCAAAATTCACAGCAACTCTGGGTTCATTATATCTGAAATCCTCATGTACATTTTAAAATATTATCAGAGATTTTTGATTTTCTGCTTTTAATAATGTCAAGGATATTGGTCTAATTGGATATTAAATAACAAAATCAGGGTTCGTACGCGTCCTTACAAGTCCTTAAAAGTCCTTACTTTTACATTTAGTCCTTAAAAGTCCTGACAAATCCTTATTTTTATGCCCCATTTTTAAAAAGTCCTTGAAAGTCCTTACTTTTTACTCTGCCATTATTAAAAAATTTAAAATTTCACCGATTATCGTTTTTCTAATTCCTCCTTCTCGGCGGCTCTATTCTCGGTCGACGTGGCTCTCACGGAATGTAGTGGGGGGACGACACTGCTCGCGTTCTACGAATCCATATCCATCGCATACACTTTAGGAAATAAGGGAGGAGTTACAGATGGCCTTTATTGGTCCATGGTTCCATAGGAGTGATTGTCAAAAGTGCTGTTACCATTTTTAGAACAGTATCAAAGTGATAAACCTTTACTTCCATTTTTTGCCAGTGATGTTTTTAAAACTTGTTAATGATTGCATTCAAAATTTTGAAACCAGAGAATGAAAGAATTGAGAAACCCGAGACTTTATGCAAATTCAACTTCAGTGACCCAAACTTGTAGAATGATCAAAGTTAAGTGTATTTAGGATTTGCTGCAGAGAACTAATAAAAGAAAAGATACAAAAAATAAGGAATTAGCAGACAAGGATGTTTTCACACTCAGACAGGATAGTCGGAAAAACATCATAACAATGATAAAACATTTCATTCAGAAATGTCTTGTGAATTACGCACTAGTAATACCTGCGATATGCATTGATCCACGAGTAATGGCTGGATATCCCGAAAAAGCACAGGAAAAAATGAAAAATCTATTGATTGTATTGTCGCAAAATAAACGTATTTTGGGAAAAGATTGCGACGAAATTTTGTTACTCTATACAGATATACTCATATTTTTAGGAGTTTTGTTGTGTTGAATTTGTAATGTATCTTCTATGTTTTATATTATAATTTATCATCTAATAGGTTGAATTTGCAAAAATGAGACATTTTATTTAAAAATGCGTGCGACAATTCGTTGAGTTTATTCAATTTAGAGGTCCTTATTTTTTGGTTTTTTTAGTCCTTAAAAGTCCTTGATAGTCCTTGATTTTCTTTTAAGGAAATGTGTACGAACCCTGAAAATGACATATAAGTACTGAATGATTTAATAATTTTGTCATATACTTTTAAGTTTCATTGATATTTCTTAAATAGTAAAATATCTGCAACTTTTGCTAAAACCATTTACTCTTTTAATTTCATTTACTTTTTTAAGTGGTAAAAAAGTTATCAGCTATTAAATAAAATCATCTGAAAGCAATTTATTGCAAATATTCATAGCAACCTTAATATTAGATACTGAAAGTTTTAAGATTATTTCTTTCAATTTGAAAATAAGTTGTCCAGATACCTCAGTTTATCTTTTTGTAACAAAGAGGCAAGAAGAAGCAAGTGGTATATTTGAAGTTAGAAAATTATTACCACAACAGGTGAAGTGTTGAAATTTGTTTTCAGAAAATCACTTTTTTCTGAAAGTAAGAGCACATAAGTTCTAAACAGAATTTTTCTTTACTGTATCCAGGTTCTGAATATTAATTCATTTACCATCATAGACTTCAAGCAGAAACTATAACACTTGAGGTTTTTGTGTGTGTGTATTTTACTTCCTTAGCCTTCTAATGTCCATGGGAGTAGATTAATTTATCGTAATGTAAGACAGATAATTTATCAGAAATATAATGTATGATGAAATATAATCTAATAAGTTACTAATATACTATTTGCATTTATTGCAACTGTTTGTGTATTTTTTGATATATCCTGATGAAATGTATATATGTTTGGTAAAATAAAGCATCCTTTTTAACCATTAAAAGCCTGATTTAAAAAAAAATGATTTAAAAACAGTTTTTTGACTTTCATTTCTTGAATAAAACATGGAAAAAATACTTTTAAAAATCCTATTTTAATTTAAATATGGTTTATGGTATTATTAAAATGTATTTTTGGTTTTCATTTCTTGAATAAAATGTGGGAAAAATACTTTAAAAAATCCTATTTTGTTTTAAGCATGGTTTACGTCTAAAATACAGTTTTTTACCAATCGGCAATACTGGGTTTTACTGGAGGGAAAAAAAAAAAAAAAAATCCTTGATAAAATTCTATAATGTTAAGCCCAGATGAATTTTAATAAATAATAATATGGATAAGGAATTTCCTTCAACATTGTAAAATAAAATATGGTATTCTCAAGTGTATAAACAAAGCTAAAAAGATGCAGCCTCAAGTGAGAAACATCCATTTTTAAAAATTTTTTTTTTTATCAAGACTCTATATGTTGTAAAATGATTTAGTAAAAATTGCAGTATGTATTCTATTGGCAACAATAGGCGTTGGAGCTTTAGTCTTATTCTCAAGATTTTAGAAGACAAAATTGGGTATGGTTCTTAAAGGCAACACTGGGCCTTTTAAGGGTTAAAGTACTCAAATTTATATTATCTGCATTCTGATTTTAATTTCATCTGTCCTTTTCAAATACTGAATACATTGGACTTGTTTTCTGTCCTTATTTGTACTGAAATATGTATTCAAATTTGTATTATTGGTGTTCTAATTTTTATTTTCATTTGTCTTTTTCAGATACTGAAAACATTAGATTTGTTTTCGCTGCAGTGAAAGACACCATTCTTCAGCAAAATCTTAAAGAATATAATCTTGTATAAGTGGTAAAATTAGCATTTTTACTATCCTGGCTCCTCTTACTGAGTCACTGTCAAGCTACCTTTTGGTTAGCTCTTTTGATGGTGAACCCTTTTCCCGAAACAAAATCATTTTTGCTACTTGCAAATATATATATACTTATATATATATATTAAAAATCTGTGAAGCAAATTTAAAATGCCTAGCAGATGGAGTGATTTTTAGCATGTCAGGATGCTATCAATCTACAAGCATGATAACTTTGAAGATGATTTGATAGCTGTGGTGATTTAACCTTTTCTTGGATGGACGCAGTTAGTGCAAAAATTACTTTTCTTTTCTCATCTGTGTAGAAGACATTGTAGAGTTAATAAATGAAACTTTTTTTGTATATAAAAAAAGTATTAAATTCAATTGAGACACTGTGGAAATTGTATATGTGCCAATATGTTTACAATGGAGAAGGGGGAAAAATTTGGGGAAAAAATGCTCAGAATTTTTTGTAGTATTTACTCTTTCTTTTTAGCTTTTTTGAAAGTAGATATTTCAACAGATTGATTTTTATTCATTGAAGTCATGTTTGTATGTTTGATTGAGCAGGAGCCAAAAAGAAAAATATATATATTGTCCTCTCCTGTATGTATACTTAAAGCTGCATGTTGTAAAACACATTACCTGGGCTAAAAGTTTTGTACAGACTGGTTTTTAAATTATCAGTTTTACATTAAAAAATTTCTTCTATAGATGATGTTTTTATGCGATTTACATCTACACGAGGAAATCCTCATGGTTTCATTCTAAATATATTTAGGGACACCAATTCTGTGATCATTTAGCTCAGCTTAGTGGTAACAGTTACATAGTAAACTTCTCAGCTAAAAGCATTGTGTTCAGATGGGTCCAAAATTGTAAATGTAGAAATGTCTGTTGCATGATATGTTTCTTTTTAAACAGTTTTTTTTTAAAAATTAAATTGTTTTAAAGCAGAAATGTCTAGATTGGTCCATGTGTTTTAAGCAATGTTATGATAATGGATTTACACTGTAACAAATGAAAAGTTTTTGAACTGGGCTTTCTCAAGATATGCATAGCTGAAAAAAGATGTGAGTTGTTGAAGATTATCGTGTGAATGATGGTCGTGAAACTCCAACTTGATCAGAAGCTTTAAAGTCACTGATATTGACTTGGTAGAAAGATTATCTTATGTTCTCTTTGAAACTAGTCAGTTGAACATATCTCTTGATATGGACTTTATAATCAAGGGACTTTTCTTGGTTTTGTGACAAAATATATGCAGAATGAATTTGCTCACGTGCTAAAGAGTATGACTTTCCCAAAAGTAGATTTTAAATATCTATTATTAGAATAGAAGATATTGCTTGAGTGAAGTTTTGTAAATCCCTGTGAAGAATTTGTGTGAAAGATAGATTTTTTTGAATGAATGGAAAGATAGTTGAAAGAATTTAACAATGAATCATATTTAGTTAAAGGACTCTAATAAAATATTGTTATGAATTAAATATTTTGTTTGTGAAAAAGAATTTTTAAATAGAGCAAATGTAAAAGTATTAATAATGACATTAGGTACCACTTTGTATGATACCTTTTTGATATATTTTGAAAACGAGATTATGTTGTGATAAATAATGAAAAATAATATGTGTAAATTATTAGTATTGTTTTTTTAGTTAAAGACATCTTTTTTTTAGATGACTCTGTTGTTTATATGCCATTAACTGTTTATAGCACACTATCCAATCATATTTTTATTTGAAGACTTTGTGCCCTAACAGCAAGGTAAATTCTGGTCAATATATTTGGAGGAAAAAAATAAATTAATTAAAGAGTGGAATTGTCATTTTGTGTATAGAAAATTTACTACTTTCTTGTGTGAATGTAGCCTTCAAGGTGGGGAATTAATTGAAATTCCTTTTTGTATTTAAAAACTGAAAAGTTTTACTGTGTATAGAATTGTCCTTGTATATTTATCCTCATTTTTTTTTACTTGCACCTAAGTCGATATTGTAACATACATAATTTTCCCCTTGCATCTTTTGTGTGATTAATTCTGTTACTGATCATGTGTGTTATTTGCAAAAACTGATCAGCCTTCTTATATTGTTGGTGCTTTTAAAATATACTACTATTCCTTGCATTTTGCATGCAATGGTAGTGTGAAAATCCTGTTTTAGTGTTACTATGCTTTGATATATATAGATATGTATATAAAAAAAATATACATCTATATATACTATAGATAAGTTCAGTGCTGAGATTTTGTAAGATAAATAAATGAGATGTTGCATTTTGTTTTGTTTGTCTTCAGATATCTTTTCAGGCATTTGTTATTTACATGCCACTAAATGTTTGTAAAGTTAAAAATAATTCGAATGGTGTCTTGGCTGCTACTATGCTCAGTAATATTTTATAATAAAATTTGAGGTCATTTCATACTCTATAAAATGTAGTTGATATTCTTTTTTTTAAGCTTTTCCTTTAGAATTGATTAATAAACATGCATTATTTATAAAAATTGATGTTGCTTCTTATTTCAGCATTTAGTAGTTAATAGTAGCGTGGATGGAAAACTTTTTTAATTGATTAATGATTGGGTCCAATCAAGTTTCTTGAACATAATTAATATAGTTTATTAAAATTTTTCTTCTAATTTTTGTAAATTTTTATTTGAAAGACAGATAATGGTTAAGTAATATATGCTGGTGACAATAATTGACCGAAGATTAGTTTATAAAGCATCTTTTCAGACTTTATTTATAGGGGTTTTTATAACTGTAATAAATTTGAGAAAATAAATGGAATGCAAGTCTGACAATAAATAAATAAATTACTAGAGACTAATATGGAAGCAATATTACCTCAGGAGCAAATATGTGCGGGTACTCTGGAATACTAACTAAATTTTACATATGTCAAATTAAGTATCCATAAAAATTCTGCGAGATTGATATAGTTGTTTGATAATTTAGATTTGAAAATTAAATAAAAAATAGGAGAATTAGATGAAGGGCAAGTTAGTTTAGGGTTTTAAAATTGGAACAAACTTGAAATGTACACTGGTATATAAAATACCAAGATAATGAAAAAAAATCTATTAAATGGAATAAATAAAACTTCTCGGAGAATTGACTAATGGCATGTATCAAAAAATATGTGCCAGCTCATGTGACAAAACAGAAAAAGGATTTATGTTGTCTTTTTTTTTTAATGGTAATTAAACTTCCAAGGAACTCCTGTGAAGTTAACAGCCAGCCACTCTTTAAAATTGTTGAATAAATCTTCTTGAAACTGTTGTGGATTGAGGCTTCGGTTGTCAGAACTTCGTTTCCACATGATCTAATGTGTTGTATCTGATTTTGATCTGTCAGCATACACTATATGCCCAAAAGTATCCGGACACTTGCAGATTTTCACATTTTTTAGAGTTTCTCCGGAATGGTTTAACCGACTGCCTTTAAACTTCGGGCATGTAAAGAATAGAAAATAACTCACATTTTACATTGAAGATTCGATCCTGAGGGCAATTAGGGGGCCGTCTACAAACTGATGAAGCCAAAACCGTTTTTGGCCCACCCCGCTTCACAGAAAACTGATAACAAGATGAAACTTTCAGAAATGGTAATGTGCATAATATTTACAGGAATTTTTGTAAACTGTGCGCAAATATTTGGGAAGATATAAAGGTTTTCTTAAAAAATCTCAAATTTTCCCACCTGTGTTAGCTTATAACATGCAGAGTTTTCTGTTATATTGTGCGAAACTTACAGGAAAGATGGCAATATGTTAGAGAAGCATTTGTGTGGAACTTTGGAAAAGAATTGTTCAATATTACAGGAATTAGGAGCATTTTTAGTAAATAGTGTTTTACTGCGTATGCGTGAAACATAGTGTAAGTTTTCTTTCACAACTTTAAAGCCAGATATATAGGGCAACTTATATAAAAAAATCAGTTCAATATCATTAGTATTAAGAAAGATATCGGCATTACAACGAGCAGAATTTTAGCTCCTGTCAAAGAGAGGCTAAAAGATGAGGGGTTGTACACAAATTGATATTTTTTAAACATATCTTTAAATAGTTATATTGAATTGTATAGCGGTTAGAATTTGCTGCATACCCATGAACACTTATCAATTACGTGCATAACTTAAATTCCAGCTAATTAGGTACTATAAATAACAAAAATTTTATTACTTGAATTGTATTATTTACATGATTATTAACAAGTTATATATTACAATTTTACGGCCAAACGATATTTTTAAATATCTTTATTTTATGGCGAAACGATTTTTTATCTAATTAATTTCTTTTCTTAAAATATTTTAATAATTCTATATATATATATATTTATTCGTTACGAATATTAGATGTGTTCATGCATATTCAGCAAATTCTAACCACTATACAATTCAATATAACTATTTAAAGACATAAGTTTAAAAAATATCAATTTGTGTACAACCCCTCATCTTTTAGCTTCTCTTTGACAGGAGCTAAAATTCTGCTCGTTGTAATGCCGATATGTTTCTGAATACTAATGATATTGAACTGAATTTTTTTATCCAATTTGCCCTATATATCTGGCTTTAAAGTTGTGAAAGAAAAATTACACTATGTTTCGCGCATGCGCTGTAAAACATTATTTACTAAAACTGCTCATAATTCCTGTAATATTCAAACATTCTTTTCCAAATTTTTACAACATTTTTCTCTAACATATTGTCATCTTTTCTGTGAGTTTCGTATAATATAACAGAAAACTCTGCATGGTATAAGAAAAAAACAGGTGGAAAAATTTGAGATTTTTTAAGAAAACCTTTATATCTTCTCAAATATTTATGTTGTGTTTACGAAAATTCCTGCAAATATTATGTACATTATACATTACCATTTCTGCAAATTTCATCTTGTTATCTGTATTCTGTGAAGCGGGGTGTGCCAAAAACCTTTTAGTCTTCATCAGTTTGTAGACGGCCCCCTAATTGCCCTCAGGACCGAATCTTCAATGTAAAATGTGAGTTATCGTCTATTCTTTACATGACCAAAGTTTAAAGGTAATCGGTTAAACCATTCTGGAGAAATTCTAAGAAATGTGAAAATCTGCAAGTGTCCGGATACTTTTGGGCATATAGTGTACGTAATATATGGTTACACAACTCGAATTAATATTCCTTATTCTATATATATACAATTCTTTATTCTATAGTGAAAGATTGAAGGAAGGTCTATAGGAATGCTAAAGTAGAAATGTTTTCTTCACATATGTAATTGAATAAAAAGATTTTCAAAAATAATTAAAGTTAAGGAAAACAATCTAAGAGTAGGAAAGAAAAATTAAATAACCAATTGGGCTGAGCATCTTCCCTGCTCAGAGAGATTGGTGAAACATCCAGCCGCAGCTGGTTTGTTTTATTAGGTAGCAGGTAGTAACATCTATAATTGAAAGAGGTAATGTCACATGGAAAATTATGTGAATATTATACTGAAATATTCTACTGGATGGGCAACATTATGAAGTTTTGCATCATAGATACTTGTGATGTGTTGATAAATGCTGATCGACAAGTTATTCTGTTAAATAAAGGGATGATTGCAATAACTAATGCATTCCATGTGATTAAAATTTGAGTATTCCTTTCATTTTAAAGATTCTTTTTTTCATGAAATGCTTTGAACAATACATTAAGACTATTATATTGTGTGTTAATTTTCTTAAAGTATGCTGTAATTTTTAATGCTTTTTATCCTTATGATTAGGGATGTAACGAATATTCAGCAAATATTTGGCATTTGGTCCTTTTGCCAAATTTTCGGCGTAGCTGAATACTAAACAGATATTCGGCCAAATAAAATTCAGGATAATAATTTTTTTTAAATGTGCTTTTAAATAAATTTAACAACGACTATTCCAGAATAACATTTTGGTACATTTATCATCAGAAAGTCTTCTGTTTCTTAGTTGTATAGTACGTATAAAAGTGTATTTAATGATGTTACATATCGTTTACTATTGTAAAGCTTGAAATTATGATGCAAGAATAAAAATTGTTGAGCAATTTCAGGAAAAAGTGTTATTACGTTTGCTTTCGTATATATTACCAGTTTAAAAAAAAAAAACCGCTCGCTATATACTGTGCTTGTAGGAGCTGAAAGATATTTTTTTGCTAAATTGCAGTTTTTCCGAATTTTTTCCTAAGAAATTCTCTATCAAAATGGAATTAACTTCTAATAATTTTAATTTATCTACAGAATTTTCTTCTCTGTTTGTCATTGTCAAGTTCTGCAATGATGACTTTTTTTTATTTCTGTGAAGCAATCTCAGATTAAAGATAGTTTCTCATTCCTTATTATTGGAATTCAAGTATTTAAAATATTACAAAAACATTAAGGTGTTAATTTTTTAATGTGCAAATTTTAAAAAAATCAATTTAATTACTCTTTAATTTGTTTCATATAAAATTTGAGAACTGTATTATGTAAAATCAAAAGAGAAATGTTTTTCAAAAGTAGATATTCGGTTGCCAAATATTCGGTATTCGGCCAAATCACTATTCGTTACATCCCTACTTGTAATTCAGCAACATGCAGCATTATTACATAACCAGAGGGAGTGGTCTTCCCAAAACTCCTCTCGTATCCACCCTAACATGGGTGGGGGGAAAATACACCAATCGCCAGTAGCATGCCATTCCCTAACAAAGGTGGGGAAACGCATAAATCGGACATGCCTTTTTTGCATTGTAGAATGGTGAAGAAACCAAACATACAACTTAAACACATTTTTTTTCAATCGATTGGAATGAAAATTGGTCACAGATCTAAAATTAATGTTACCTCAAACCAGTTTTTATTTATCTAAGTCGCAATGCTTAGGAGTTTTCATGTTCACAAGTATGTAATTATACAAGCCAACAGACAGGCAATTCATTGACAAATTTGATAGAAACCTACAAATTATGTGTAAAGATCACATACCAAATTCATCGCTTTAGTTGTAATAGTTTTTGAGTTATCATATTCACAGACATAATTCCAAAATTGTGTTTTTCGGACTCGGGGAGGTCTAAAACGTGGAGATTCATCAAAATTTCGAATTTGACGATTACAATACTTTCTCTTTGTATATGAGAGTGTAAAAACACATGGATTCACTGACTGTCACCTGCAGAGAAGGTGGCTTCTTACATTTTATTACTTCTAAAAGAGATCCTCAGATTTAGATTGTTTGTTAATTATTAAACTTTTGAAAATCATTCAGTTTTCTTTTATTGGTTTCAAAGGTTGAAATTTTTAATTCATGGATGGGATTTTCTTGGACAAACAAGTTATTTTGCTGAAAGAACTAAAGACAAAGTTGGAGTGTTTGGGGATAATTTCCAATAAATTATTTGGTTTTTGATATTATCGAAATGCAAATCTAATTTTAATATAAAATGGTTTACCAGGCTGGAGTTTATAACAGATAGCTGCTCACATGTCTATTATGTACTGAGTTTATGTATTTTGTTAAATTAGCAAGGCTCCAATGTGGCAAAGCTCCATGGAATTCTGATTAAATTTTACATATGTCAAAATTTCTATGGTGTTTTACTTTTAAAATGCAAAGGGGCAAATCAAGTCAAATTAAGTGTCCATAGAAATTCTTTGACACTGACATAGTTTATAGTTATTTATTTTTGCGTATATTAAATATATAATTTAGAAAATACTGATTTATAGACATGATCTTAAATTTGCAATATTATAAATAATATTTATAAACAGAAACAATGGAATTGAAGTTATCAAAAACAAGTTAGATTATGTTTAAATGATTTTTAATTCAAAGGATGTTAGAATTGTAATCTGAATGCAATTTTTTTTTTTTCTAAATATATATATAAATATTTTCTAAATATATATTTCCATGATTGTATGGGAAGAATCGTTTTTCAATCGAAGTTGATTACAGATGTTTCAGAGGAACTAACAGATTTCTGAAGAAAATTTAAAATAAAGTACCTTGTTAGTTATCCTATTAATAGAACTTGCATCGTAATTCAATATACTACCCTTAACTTGATCCCTTCAGTGGTTCAAGTAAACAATTTATTAACAATAATAGGAATTTTTTCTAATTATCTTTTTTACTCAGCCTATTATTTACTATTTTTATTTTAACTTCAATTTTTAAGCTAAAGAAGGGACATTCAGACTGTTTTTTTTTTTTTTCAAATCAGAAACATTAACCCTTTGCACTCCGAAGATAATAAGATGCATAATTATACATGTGCGAATGTAAGGATTGCTTTAGGAAGCTGAAAAATACTCTTATTAATTTGTTTCAATTCCTAAAAATTAATCTGTGCGTTTTTGTTATTATATGGCTTTTATAATAAGTGCTATCCAATAAGAATATGTAAAAGATGCATCATTCAGAATGTTGAGTCCGAGTAGACATAAGAGGGCGCGGGTTAACAGACTTTCAGAAAATTGTTCTGTTCTCTTTGACAGAAGTTATATTCATTTTCAACATAATATCTCTTTATCTCCTTATGCTGACCCAAATGTAAAACAGTGGTGGCGAACCTATGACCCACAGGTCAGACATGACCAATGAAGGCTTTTTAAATGACCCATGAGCTGATTTTTTATAAATTTATTTTTTACATCATAAAAAAGAGAACAGACAATGGAAAATATTAAAAAATAAATATCTAATGTTAAAATCTAATAAATATCTAATGTTAAATTAAAGTATAAATATCTAATGTTGAATTCATAAAAAAATATTTCCAAGTGGACATTAGCTAAATGATTTTCTACTGTATCACTGCATCTGTGTATGATTCATGATAATGGGTTATAACCTTCAATTGTAAAACAAAAAGGAAACGTATTTTTTTAAAGAGGATTTTAAAAGTGAGAACAAAAAATAAAAGGTCAAACATCAAGTTTTTCTGTAAACAAGTTTTTGGTGTTTCCAAATTATTGGTACCTTTTTTACCACCCACTCTCAAAAAGGTTAAAACTTGCCAAGTTGGCAGGAACAAATCTCTTTTGAGAAACTTAGAAAATGTACATAATATGGCAGTAATGAATATTAGGCTTACTGAGCAGAATAATGTGCAGCAATTAAAGTTGGCTGCATGATTCATTCTCTTTATTAATGAATCATGCAGCCAACTTAGTTAATTCGTAAGTTATTACCATAATCAGGGCTGGATTAAGTTCTGCAGGGGCCCTTAGGTAATGTTAGTTTCCAGGGGCCCCCTTTCCCCTCCTTAATTTCCAAAACAAGATATTTTTTATTAATTTTAATTAATCTCTACATATGCAAGTTTTTAAATAATACATTTAATGACAAATTGAAATAACGAAACATTTAAATTGCTGATCACCATCAAGAGAGTTGGTTTTATTATTAAAAATTTAAATCGTGTATAGAAAATTTAAATTTAAAACTAATGTTAAACATAAATTTAGCATTTAAAAATTTACAAAACATTTTTGACAGAATCTTAATATTCAAATACAAATATTTCCAGAGTTGTTGACTTGAGAATTAATCAGCTAACTGCGAAAAAATTGGAACACCTTGATCTGTAAACAAATTAAAAAACATGGGAAAAAAATTCTCAGAATAATGTTCTAAAATTTAGGCAATGATTAATTTTAATATGTTTGAGTACATGGACCTTGTAAATCAAATGTAGGTACAAAATTAGATTACCCTAAAAATACCACCTCGGAGCCCACAGACAGTTGCCTATTTAGTAATCCGACCCTGACCATAATTTGGTTCTGTAATTTTTCAAGAACAGGAAGATGTAATACAATTCATTGGGAAGAGAAACAGGTGTATAGTTTTGAAGTATATCACATTAATAAGAAACCAAATTTCATCATAGTTTAAGTTTGGTGTTGCTGATTCTACTGTCTGTCCGCCACGAGAGCTACTGCCGCCAAATTGTCTAGTTTACTGCGGTCGCTATAGAAACAGGTTATCTTGGAAGGATCCATTTCTTCTAGTAGGTAGAAGTTCATTCAAATGTGTTCACAACAAACTGGCACCAAGAATAGAAAACTCTGACTTTCGTTGGATTCCTCCTATTTGAAATGGATCTTTCCTAGCATAACCAGTTGCTATAACGACCATCGCAAACTAGACAATTTAGCGGCGACGGTTCTCGTGGCGGACAAATAGTACTTCATAAATCTTTTACATACAGTATATCAGAGTAACATGTCTAATATAAAAAGGGGCGATGCTATAGGATTTTAACAGCTCCAACTTTTGTAGTATATAAATTTAATAACTAATTTATTGAATTTTGCATGTAATATTTTAATTCTCTCAACGATCTAACACAATTTGCCTTCTGGTGCCTTTAGTCTTCAAGAGAAAATTGGTATCACTTTCTTGAATTTGTAGAGGGAAAAAAAACTTCTTAAGGGATTACAGTTTCTCCTAGTCCAAATTCCTTCTGTAGCGCATGCAAAGTAGCAATGCACATTTTTTCCCCCTACCACATGATTTGTGGACAAGAAGGACTGTAGAAAAGTATAATCCCAAAAATGCCAGAAAAAAGATTTTAGACATTTTTCTTGGCAATTTTTTTATTCACCAATGCAAAATTTGAAAATAAAAAAAGAAAAGTATTTAATAAAAAATAAAATAATTATTTCCCTATATGTGTATTTATTTTAACATTACACTTTTTTTTTATTATTGTTCTGCAGTTGATTGGATCTCTGTAAATGAGAGTAAGGAATGTAGAAAAAAATAATTGAGAACATTTATTTTGAAGTCGAATTTTAAATTAAAATTAATTACATATTAGTAATTACATAATTAAAATTTCTATAAAAATCTAACAAATATCAAGGTAAAAATCTAATTAATTTTTATTGATTAATTATTAAATTATTTAAAATTAATTTTAAAAAGGCAAATTTTAAGTTATGCTGAAATGCATTACTGTGCAGTCTATTATATGTTACAGCAACCCCAATGTTACAATGCACATGAAAATTTCTATATATTTTTTGTAAAACTTTTTATATTTATAAGTGGTCTATATAAGTATATTTTTTACACTTTTAATTAATTTTTTTTACATGTGTGGTATCCTAGAAAAAAGAGTAAAATAGAATGTAATTAGTTGAAATAATCTAAAATGAATTAATTAAAGTACTTTGGTATGGCTTTATATGATTTACTTTGATTCTGCTTGATATATTATATATTTGAATAGGTATTATTATTGATATCAAATAAAATATTTGCCTAATACTATACTTCTTTTTAAATATTGACCAACTAATTTGTTTCCTCTAAAATTTGTGAAACTTTCTTTCAGGGCCATGAATTCATTTCTATGAAATTATTCAGCAATTTCCAGCAAAGGTGAAATAGCTATTTTATATAATTTTAACAAAAATAAACAAACTATTTTTCATGAACAACTTCACTTATTTTCAGTGGATAGGATATGATTTATTTTGGCAATCTACCAATGGCAAAACATTCAGTTTATTATATCTTTTTTATAAAAATAATACACTCAAATTAATACTCCTTAAAAAATAATTGAATATTGATATATTATTTTCATGTAGGTATCCATAAAAATTATACATGTAAACACGAATCATCTGCTTTTGAACTCAATATCAGAAATGTAAAAAAATGTGCAAAATCCTTAGAGGCTTAAATTAAGATTTTCGTATTCACTAATCATGAGTGACTGACTTATTAGGTCTGCATTCTTGTTTCAAGCAAATATTACTTCTGCAGATTGAGACACCTTACTTGTGCCATTTAATATTAATACAACACTAATCAGATGAAATAATTATATTTGCTGAGATGAAAAGTAATTCAGCCTTATTAATTTATATTGTTGTGACCTTACCCTTCTTGAATTAACTGTGCCAGTTACATACAAAATAGTATTTTAATTTGTTTTCCTACGGTTAAAATGGGGAAAAAAAAAACAGAGGAAAAGTTAGGCTTCACCTTGAAAGTTTTTCCACATTTATACTATTTTCTATTAAGCTTTGTCACATTTTAATAAATAAACTACCCAGAGTAATATTATTATAACGTGATAATAAAAGTCGTGAAAAAAAATTATTTTCTCAGAGGTAAAATCTTCTGTAAAATTTTTCATATGAACACTGAAAAATATAGTTTCATATAAACACCTTTTTAAAGAAAAGCAACTGTTACAAAACTGTTACTGTTCTTGCAAATATTAGTTTAAGGATTAAAGCCATTCAAATTTTTCACTGCAAATAATGTATATCTAATGATGTTTCTGACAGAAAATTCTCAAAATATATTAATGTATCCACTATTTCAACTAAACTTTTAAAGTTATTATTGTTCACGACAATATCTAACAGAGACAAATGATAATATTCTGGCAATATTAGTTAGTAACTTAGCAAGAAAAAATATTTTTATTAATGTCTTACATGCATAGGATTTTGCAAGATCCCACCAACATGGCATAGGAAGTACTGACATACGCAAAAAGTGCAGAAAGACCTATCTCAGTCCATACAAGTGCAGAGAAAATCACAATCCAAATAACATTTTTTACAGATTGCTTAACATTCAGTATTGTACTTCACTTTATTATTTCCCAATTCATCTCTCTTGCTAAATCTCTATCTCCACTAATAATAAAAGCTACTGAGTGTCTGTCATAGACCTAAAGCTACCAAATTTGACACAACATACTTTGGAGGATAGGAATGTGCAGGTCGGAGCAATTTTTATTGAAATTTTAATTATTTAAAGATAAAGCGTTTTTTTTTTTTTTTTTCAAATTAAAAAAAAAAAAAAAAAAAAAAAAAAACTTTTATACCATCTTAAAAATTCAAAAAAATTATCTGTTGAATGATATTAATTTAGTGGTCATTAACTTTTTCCCAAGGTTTGACAACTTTTAAAAATATATTTTTGTAATTTGCAACAATACTTTTCATCTTTGCAATGATTCAAACAAGACAAGATTTAAACAGCAAATATGTGTTCCATTGTTAAGAGTTAATTAATGAAGTTTTACTTTCCAATTTCATTTCATTTCTTGTGAAACTCTAGTCAAAGCTCACTGAAATATTAAGTATATTAAGAAATATATCAGGTATTATAAATTTTTCTTGGTATACATTCTTTACTAGCATATGCCAATCGAGTTAACTTGCTGTTGGACATACTCATATTGTACATGTAAGTTGCACCACACCAATTTATTTTCGGAATAGATTGCACATTTTGCATGAGGAATAAGAAAGCTACAGTACAGTGATACGGACAAATACGTTTTCATGTGAATCTGACATTATGTGACTTGACACAACAATCAAGGTTCATGTAAACAATGAATAAGCAAAATACTACTTTGGGAAACATGAATATTATTATTCATGGTTCCCAAAGGTTCCATGGTTCATAAGAGATATGATTGAAATTAAATATATGCAGTATTCTCAGTGAATAACCTGGTCACTAAGATAGCTAGTTTACACTATAAAGACCATTTTTTAGGATTCGAGTTGGAGAAGAACAAGGCGTTTCTAAATGTTACTTCAATTTAATAGTCTAATCAACGAAGGAAAAATAGAAAAAGAAAATGGTGTAGTTTTGAAATTTGGCACAGTTGTTGGGGGTAGTGTCCTAAACGACATACTAAGAGTCCCCACCGGTGGGGGGTTTAAAGGAGGGCATTTTCAGTTTTTCTTAAATATCTTGAAAACTATGGGTTCTATCGAAAAACACTCAATTACAAAATTAAACTACATGAAATTTCCTACAAAAAAAATGTCTTAATTTTTTTTTTGAAGCATCAGTAGTTTAGAAGATACAGGGGGATTTAAAAGTTAATATTTCTAAAATTCTTTATTGCAATGATAAAATCGATTAAAAGGGCTGAATCAAGAACCCTCATAAAAACCTCATGCCCATATAATAATTATACAATTGTAGTGTTGTATGTGTCAGAGCAGGGGGTGACAAACCCATTTGATGAACAATTATGCTCCCTTCTTCCTTTCACATCTGTTCCCCTTTACAAGTTTCCTTTTACTCATAGTCCAGTCAATGAATCACAAATTTAAACAATGGTGGAGTTTTGAATTTCGGCACAGTTGTTGTGGAGTGCCTTAAACGACATACCTAAAGTCCCCGCTGGTGGAGGGTACGGGTGTGAAAGGGGGGCTTTCACAGTTTTTCTTAAATATCTCGAAAAATATGGGTCCTAGAGGAAAAAAAAAAAAAAAACGAAGTATAAAATTACACTACATTAAATTTCCTACAAAAATAGTCCTAAATTTTTTGTAGCATGAAATTTTAGAAGATACAGGGGGATTTAAAAGTGAATATTTCTAAAATTCCTTATTGTAATGGTAAAATCAATCAAAAGTGCTGAAGCAACAACCCTCAGAAAGACATCATGCCTATACAATAATTATACAAGGGCAGTATTGCATGTATCGAGAGTAGTGGCGGTATCAGGAAGGGGGCGACAAACCTATTTGATGAACAATCGTGCTCCCTTCCTCCCCTCACATCTGTTCCCCTCCACTAGATCCCTTCCACTCAGTCTTTTGGTTCTGTTAACTCTCCAAATGAGTGTATTTAGACAGTATAATCTAAATCTACAGATTGATGCTGAGTTTAACTTAAAAGCTCACAACCAGTCTGTCACAGTTTGACAGAAACCTTTTCTTGCCATTGAAGAAATAAGACCAGGCATGTTCAATTAACACAGAAAATGACTGCTAAAGTAATTGAAATGAAAGTCGCTACAGAGGATGCTGATACTTATATTGTGATATCTGGATTAGAGAAAGCAACTTCTCATCCCAAGGGAAAGACATAGACCTAGTCGTGTTACTGATTGCTTTGGCACCACTAGAAAGTAGGATTTATTTGATGAAGTTTGGCAAAGGAAAAGTTGAAGCTAAATTATTTTTTACAAGAAAGCTACAGAAAGAACTTTCTTTTGCCCAAACCATCCTCCTTCTCCATGCATTCAGGGGCTGCGACATAACACCAGCTATTTATAGAGAAAACAAAGCACTACAGTTACATTGTTAAAAAATCAACCGTAGCCAGATGAAAAACATTGCTGACATCTTTTATAATCCCTAATCAACACAAGATACTATCTCACAAGCAGGTGAGAAGACATTCCTAGCCATATACAAAGTCCCTGCTGATGAACATAATTTGAAACAAACGTAGATATGCAGCATTTCTTAAATCAACTAAGATCAAAGCTGATCTTTCCTCAATTCTTCCAACAAAAGGAGTGGCGGAGCAATAAACGTTTAGCAATGTGTTTCTGTTATGGCACCTTTAATGGTACCTGTACCAATGGTGTACCTCTAGAAGAAGAGGAGGAGTTTGAGCTTGATCAAATACTTAAAAAACATGGTGAAATTTAATTACGAGCAAGTGTAAAAATGGGTTATGCATATTTTTATGTAAGTATGTGTACGTGTATATATATATATATATTCAAACTTCTATAATATTCTAAACTATTCATCCTATGAACAATGTGTAGAAATACTTTTGTAGGAAATTTAATGTAATTTAATTTTAAACTTAAGTTTTTTTCACTAGGATCCATAGTTTTCAAGATATTTAAGAAAAACTGAGAAATCCCCCATTTTAACCCTCTACCAGCAGGGACTTTTAGTATGTTGTTTAGGGCACTCTCCCCAACAACTGTGCTGAATTTCAAAACTACACCACTGTTTAAATTTACAATTCGTTGACTAGAGTACGAGTAGAAGGAAACTTGTGAAGGGGAATGGATGTGAGGGTAAGAAGGGAGCATAATTGTTCATCAAATGGGTTTGTCACCCCTCCTCCGACACATAAAATACTACCCTTGTATAATTATTATATAGGCATGTGATTTTTATGAGGGTTGTTGATTCAGCACTTTTAATCGATTTTACCATTACAATAAGGAATTTTAGAAATATTAACTTTTAAATCCCCTTGTATCTTATAAACTATTGATGCTTCAAAAAAAAAAATTAAGACATTTTTTTGTAGGAAATTTCATGTAGTTCAATTTTGTAATTGAGTGTTTTTCGATAGAACCCATAGTTTTCAAGATATTAAAAAAAAACTGAAAATGCCCCCACGCACCACCCACCGGCGGGGACTTTTAATATGTCGTTTAGGACACTACCCCCAACAACTGTGCCAAATTTCAAAACTACACCTTTTTTTTCTTCTATTCATCGATTTTTGGCCTTCATTGACTGGACTATAATGCTCATCCAATTTTAAAATGAAACTGAGAATTTACTACTAATCAACTTCAGCCTTATTTAATGTCTGGGTAATATCAGGGTTGTCTTAACAAATTTGAGCACCCTGGACTAGAGTAATTTGATGCCTCATCAGAACCGTAACTAGGGATTTGAGTACCTATGGCCCAACAAAAATATTAGCTAATAAAATAATATAGGACCATATAAAGTTATATAACATATTTAAAATTATTATTAAATATAGGTTTTGTTTTAAATTTTTAAGCACACTTGGATCAACAGCACCCCTGGTTATTACAGCCCACTGGATAACATGCTGCACCAAGCACTATTCCTTTAACAGGGCCCTAATCATCATAAAGCTTAAATGAGGGCAATATTTAGGGTTACCCTACGTCCAGACAGTCCGGATTCAAGCTCACGTCCGGATCTTCAAAATGTCTGGATTTACGCCAGTGAATGCAATGAGAGAGAAATTTAATTGTATTTGAGAAAATCTGATGCATTTTGCCAGTTAAAGAAAATTCATTCTTTATACTGTTTTACATTGATTGTCCAGATTTCAAATAAAATGATTATGGCACTGCATAAGCAAGTTATTGCTAAGGTTTGGCAGGTTTTGGCTGAGGCTCAGCTACTGTAGCAGTACAAATGTCTAAGATTGACAAGGCATTAATAAGGCAGCTGATCAAAGGAAGAAATATTTTTAATTGGTTTTTTTGGCACAAAAGCCAGATGTGACAATTCTGTGCCAGACATGTAATATTCAATTTAAAATCTTTGTCTCTCCTTCAAAATGTTAATATTGATTCTTTTGAGAAAAAAAAATTTCAGTAAATATATGTATTATATTTAAACAGTAAATATATGAAATATTTTTAAACAGTATACTATTCATAACAGTGAAATAACACAAAGTCTAAGGCAAAAATTATTTATGAAATGTTAATAGCATTAACTGCTGTACAGTGTAGCCGAATTTTGATATTTTAAATTCCTGTGAAACAGGCCCTAGATCATTTACATGATGTAAACAGTTTCCAATAAATTTGATATTTTAGGTCCATGAACATGGTGAAAAGACAATATATAAATGCCTTCCTTGTACACTTTCATCTAAAGAACTCAACAAATTCAATAACATCAAAACTTTGAAACAGTTACAATTGCTTCACTCTTCTAATTTACTCAATTTCTCTGTTAATTCTTTTTCCATCTGTAAACGTTTTCGTTTCGTTAGTTGATCTTTAAAGTCCCTTCTGTTTTCTTCATCTACGGGTGGGTAGAGCTCACGACGTGTTTTTACAACCCAGTCTTCAAAATACTGAGGTTGATTAAATATGTAGAAAACCCCAACAGGAAACGTAATATACAAACCAATTTTAAACACTTCTAACTGCCAATTACCCATTATTTGCAGAAAACGCTGAACAGACTTACTGTAATTTCGATCAGAGTGCAATCTTTTAGACAAATGCTATTATAAAATTTAGTTTTCTTTGAATTGTTGCTTGATGGAATTTATAGCATTACAGGCTGTTATTCTCTTTAGTTTTCGATTTCAGAAACAGCACTTGAACTTGAATTAAAAGATTATGGGATTTGAAGCAACAAAGCTGTTATCCCCAAAACGAAACGAACTTCACGAGATTTACGCAATCAAAACAAAAACATAAATTGCCGGTTGCAGCGATGATTAATCCTGATTTTATTTATTTAAGAAGAATAAAACTTCCGGCGCACTAATTCGTTTTCCGGTGAACGTAGGCACTGGGAATTTTAAAAATTTTCCCACCATTTGTAGAGGTAATTGAAAATTTAAAATCTTTCATTCTATTATCATAACTTAAGGATACTTTGAAAATATCAAATTTGACGCTTTTACTTCCTTAACTTTAATCAAAATGGGCGAGTTTTCAGAACGGACCTTATGCACCGTTTGGGTTCGAGAGTATAGAAAAACAGCTGCGGAGGAATAAACAAAACAATCGGCCTATAAGCGACTCAGAAATACTGCTTCGTTCAGTTGTATTTGGCAAATACGGTTGCTATATTTTTTGTCAATTTGCAAATTTTAAATCAATCAATTTTCAGTCTGAAATTATTTTAAGAAGATATCCTTCTTGATTGTCAGATACTTTGGGCTTAATATATGTAAAATAAAAAATAATATGAAGAGAAAACTGGGCCTTGGCCATGGAGATATAGATCAAATTCAGGGTTTCAGTTTGAGATGAATGATTAAAGTGGAAACTTCATTAATCCCTAAAATGTTATTAGCCACACAGGAAAAAGAGATATGTTACATCAACTGAACCGACATGAATCTACATTTTAAAAGCTGAAAGTAATTCGTCAAACTCTTTTTAATATTAATATGAAGAAAAAGAATAAACTTTTTTCATAGCTCTTAGACTCTAACATTCAACTATAACATTTTTTTTAAAATTTAAATCATGGATATAAAAAAAACTACATCAATAAAAATATTCTAATTAAATCATTGTTTTAATACTTAATTTACTGAGCCCAAATTGACAGTCAATAAAGATTAAATTTAAATTTAGCTGGAAATGAATGAAATTTAATGAGTAAGTACTCTTTCACTTCTTTTGTCTTTTATAAAATTTCACATACCCTATTTTGATTAATTTTATGTCTCTTGAATTGCTTATGTTCAATTTTTTGGAACAGAAAAAGTGGCTAAATTCTTATGGATCTTTTGAGTGATTACCAAGTCGAGATGCATGTATTTGTGCTTTAGTCTCGAGTGCCTTAACTGCCGAATGGTCTCAAAGACATAATTCAGCATTGTTCAAGTGATCATTCGTATTTCTTTCCAACAACTCGGAATCTCTCGCTCATAGATAGTTTCAGAATTCGTTGTGAATTTGTGATATTTTCAAAAAAAAAAAAAAATGTTTTGAAATTTTCAAATGGTTATAAATAAGAGTAAATTACTTCGTACATGTTATTTTAAAAACAATAGCTACAGACTCTTCCGCTCTTTTCTGGTCTCTAAATTCTTCCATAAGATTTTTCAATACTCATATCTATTTCTATGGCAGAAAAGCTACCTTTTCAATTGTAAAAAGAGCTTTTAAATAATGATATTTATTATTCTGCAAATGATAAGCACATTTTTTACAAGTTACATCAAAAATTATAAAGTTGCACGAGGACATTTTTTCTTCTGAGAGAAATAATAACTAATTTCCTCCAAACATACATCTTTAGAAATTCTCTCATCCGGAGGAAAGGCGACTAACGGTTTCTACAGTCGTTGGGAGGTCTAGAATGAGAAGATAATTGTGAATCGAGGAGGTATAGTGTTGCTGGTTTATTATAGAGATAACGTGTGAGTCGTATCTGTGAGAAATTGTGATAATTATATTTCCCAAGACGAAAAATGGTATATACCAAAAAACAACGTTCAGATAAATAGAAAGATTTTCTTTCTGCCTTGAAATTGTGATGTAATCAATCTATACTGACAAATTTAATTACATATGTAGACTTGAGAAAAATTCTTTGAGTTATGTTCTGATACTAACGTCGTTCTCGGAATCCATATTTTTTCATAAACCCGCCTCCGATTTTTTTCTTAATAAAATTCTGTTAAATATAATTATTTTTTCTTATATATCTTATTTACTTTTTCTTTATCTTTTATCTTTTAAACTTTACTGTGACTGGAGATTTCCGAGCGCTAGAAGAACACTTCACATATGTGTACTTATAGATTTTGACTTGTCAGTCATTATTTTGAAGCGATGAAAATTAGCATACTTTAATTGCTATAATTACAATTGTAACTAGTTAATTAGTTTTTTTTAGTGATTTAAGTAGCTTTGAATTCAATAATCTTAAATTTATAAATTAAAATAAATATATTATAAAATAATAAACGTTTTAAATTACTTTTTCATCAAACAATACTGACTCGGGAAAATTCTGTACAGTCTAATTGTTCATTAAAAATATATATTGTTTCAAAGCTTAAAATAAATGTTTTCCAAACATCTCAAATTTTTATTCAAACCATACTATTATGATGAATAAAGACTATATTTGGAGATTTTATTTCAACTAGAAAAGATTGAAAGGAGATTTACGTTTATTAGGGAAAGACCTCGTCACTTCGAACCGTGGTCAGATGAAGAGGACGACATCTGAGCTGTAAGACCCTCTGAAACTCCGCCACACCAGCGGGAGGACGTTCCCCCCTGCGAATGACACATATACTGCGAATCTTCAATAGAATACGGTTCGAGCCTGGAGCCCTCAGTCCCGAAATTGAGACCTTATCAACTAGGCCACTGTGTCTACAGAAATTTACAGAAACATATTTAACATTAAGAATTCGGGATGCAAATTAATTATTTTTTCTCCTGCCAGTAATTTCACAGAACTATATTTCCAAAAGCCTCTGAATTTTAAAGGGCTTTGGATAAAGGTGTCTTAATAAAACAATGATTAATTAAAAATTGTTGGTAAAATATTCATATATGCATCCGTATTGAGAAAAATTGCGTCTAAAATTAGTAAAAAATGCTTTTTTAAAAATACATTCATACTTGTAATAGCTCCAAGAACATAAATTAAGCACACCTGCTTAAAAAAAATGAACAGGTGATAAAATTTAGAACTAATTTCTTGTTTTTTGAATAAAATGAATGAATGTTATGAAGTGAAAGGACTCAATCAACCTGCAAGTTTTGTTGAATTTTAAAAAATTTTTTTCTTCGCCGAGAGCATTTTTGAGATCAATCATAAAAATTGTGTACGACTCTCTCATCCATGCAATGAGCAAAGAAGTTTTAGTCTAGTTAAAACTATCTGAGCTACCATGGCCAGGAGAAAAATTAAACGGTCTTTGAAATTTATGTTTTTAATTTTCATTTTCTATTATTGCTCATAGTCATTGGTCAGACAATTCTTACTACATTAAAATTACAACATTTATTAATCCAAATAAGTATTCATTATAAAGTGAATGAATGAATGAATTAATTAATACTTATACTTTTAACTAATATAAATTAATTATGTGTTATTTTAAAGTTAAATTAGAGAAAATTTTCTCGTCCCTAGTCGAAAACTGCCCAGTCGCCCCTGCTTTTGCTAATCTATCACTGTGCCAAATTTGGTCCAGTATATTAAACGGTCTGGCGTGCATATAGTAGACAAAACGAACATAATACTCAAAAATGCTATATATATATTAGGTAGCAGCAACCCTAAACCTTATCATGCTAAAATTAATTTTATTAAAATAACTATTCAAAATTGTATGGTAAGGTACATTCGAATCGAGTGGAACTCGTTACCTTAGAAATTTGATATTTTATATAAAAAAGTATGTATTAAGTAATGCATTTTTTATTATATATTTGATGACGGAATTTGCTTAAATTATGAAAATAAATAAAGACTGTTTAAGAGTGACAGAATTTAACGAAAATGTATCTCCCAGATCTATAACGAAAATTTATAAAATGAGTAAAATGGAAAATGTATCTATGATTCAAATAATGAATGAAAAACATTCATTATTGGTGAATGACACCTGATTGTTGTCATTTACATTCTTAATAATGAATAATAAATGCGATAACATGCGGATATCGACAATGATCCAAAATAAATTTTCAGAGCATAAATGGTAGTCAGAATTTGTATTTGACTTTTCAGTTTTTATTATATGATACATTTCTAAAGAAATATTTATTTGATAGTTAATAAATGCTCATATTCTTAAAGGAGTTGTTAATATAGTTGCATTCAGAAATAAAACATTCATAATTAAAAAATATACCACAGATTTAAAAGTTAATAAAATAACGGTAAATTTTCTGAAAATTATGATAAAATATTCTCATCTTTTTTAGTTCGAATGATAAAGAAAAATATCGGCAATGTTACTTTTTTTCAATCGTCTGTTTCATTGAAATAATTAATCAACCCATTCATCAGTGTATCAAATTGCAATTAGAGGAAAGAATGAATGAAAGAATGGTCGAAATACTGCAAGGACCGCTAAGCAAGTTGCAGGATAACATAATTTTCTTTAGAATATTGATTTAATAAAACTTAAAAAAAGCATTAATTTATATGCCTATAAAAAATCTGATTTAAAATCGATCATTCTCAGATTAATATACCAATAAAGTTTCCAAAGTAATCAATTAATTTTTTTTATACGATGCTATTGTCCAATCAATTTCCGACTGTTCTTTAAGTAAAAAAATAAATAAAAATAGCAATGCGTTTCAGAAAACGATCAACCACACAAGTCTATCTGTGGGCAGTGTGCTGAGTCACACCGAGGGAAATGAAAAAAATAACTCTCCCTGTCTCTATGGGCTGGAAGCTGGAACACTTATTCGTTTCCCTCTTCGAATTACAAAAGCTCCAATCATTCAAAACGCATATCACAACAAGAAGGATGATTCACAGAAAGACTTATTGAACCGCGATCAGGAAAATTGCGATCAGGAGGAACAGGAAACGAGAGGAAACTGCGAATTGTGATAAAATAATAGGGAGGTGGTGTAAGGTGATCTACCGTGACCAAAGAGCCAATCCTGTGGGTCATAGATCTTCACGGTGAAGACACTGCTCCCCTCGACCTGAGTGGTGATTGATGCCCCCCCTGTATGGGAGGGTAGTTCATACATTTGTGAGACTTTAGATTAGCATTTGATGGCGCCATCTGTTGACAGTATATAGAACTAAAACCTTACAAAAGAGTATATTAAAAGATATGAAATTAAAAATAAAAAAAACACTTTATGCACATTTAATTAAAATGACTGAATCACACCTTTTTGCCTGTAGTATTCATCACTGGTATTTGTGATTTTTTTGATATTCGTAGAAAATAACAGTTCGTCAAATATTCGTCAATCCCTATTTACGAATGATTGAATCACACCTTCTTGACAGTAGTATTCATCACTGGTATTTAGATTTTTGATATTGCGTAGTAAATAACAGTTCATCAAACTCTTCAGCCCTACATCATGTGCTCAGAAAGCCTTCAAATATAAGTAGTTGCATTTTGGAAATCACTATCAACAAATCATCGGAACAGAAGTCGAACTAGGTGGACGAGTTTTCTGTTTTGTTTACACATTAAAACCTTGACTTTTAGTTTATCTATTTGCATTACTTTTGGATTTCTGCTTTGGAATTCAATTGACTTCTCTATTACGCCGGTATGTAGTTAAGGCATTTAATGTAAATAAAAAAACAGAAAACTCGTCCTAGCAAAAGTTTCGATGTCAAATGGACCTTGTATGTGACGTCACATCCTCCGACACGTGACCTGCCGGCGGCAGCACATTGGTCAGTCTTAAACAGCTGACTCAGAACTGCTT